>JASSUY010028660.1:17912-56124 GCA_032466535.1 Forpus xanthops | reverse complement strand
CTCAACCTGTGGGAGTTGCATTCTTTTGATTCTCCTCCCCATCCCCCTGGGACTGGGGAAGAAAGAGGGGGGAGTGAATGAGAGAGTGACTGCATGAGATCGCAGGCCTTAAATCACGACAGATAAAAATGAATTTGCCACTGAAAATGGGCTTATTTCCATGTAAAGCTGATCTCACATTAGAAAAACAACATAGGAATATTTAGTGGATGTATTTGCATGAAATGAAGTGTGTCTAAATATAGCTGTGGTGATTCACGATGATGTAAACCTTTGCTGTTTCATTTTGTGCATACCAAAAATTTTACCTTACCACGAAATCCTGGGAAAGCAGTGAAAATGTGCTGTTTCCATGAATGAGTGTCCATGAAAATATAGCAGTATGCACATCACATGTGTTTCTGGTTTCATTTAGGGAAGGTTTATGCTGATTCTCAACATTTTGCAGTGTATGTACACACACGCGTGCTCTGTGTTTGCACAGAAATTATGGAGCAGTTAGAGGTTTGACAGTATTCTGGCACTACAAGCAATGGTTTCAGGAGCTTGGGTTGGTGGGGGGCAGGCAAGTGCCCCAGATATCATAATTGTATAAATTCACTGTGCAGTGTGAGTGGCTGCCAAGCTGCAGGGACCCGGGGTGCTGTCCCTGGGAGCAGCAATGTAGCAGGACTAGTGGGGGAGTCCAGCCCCATCAGCCCCATGTAGTGAGCCACGCTCCAGCACTCTCATTATCCACACAGTTCAAAAGGCAGTCCAGAGCGGTCCATCATGTCCCACAAAAGGTGGTATCGATTGGTCTTTCAGGGCATTTCCCGGGGTCCTTTATATGTCTCTGCCTCCTCGTCAGTAATGAAGAAGCCTACAGCAGGGAGAGTCAGCAGACTTCCAGCTGCTGGGATTTCTTCATCTTCTCATCAGGATTTTAATTAGACACGTCCGAGAGGGCAGTACTGTGTGAGGGCAGGAGGGAGCTTTATCAAGCAGACCACTTCTTTAATTACTGTTTACTGACAGATAACAAGGGAGGGGAGGTGGTAGCAGGGATAGTTGTAGGTGGAAGAAGGGAAAGGACATCAATCCCCAGAGCATGAGCTCAGCAAAGGCAGCCTTTGCTGAGGATTGAGCAGAAATTGTTCACCCCTCCCCACCCTGCCACACTGTTTACCTGCTGCCAGAGTGAGAAAGGTTCCCCTTGCCCCTTTCCCAGGGGCAGATGATAAATCAGTCTGAAAGGTGTTAAAGGCCAGAGACACAAGGAATGAAAACTGTTAAGTCTGGTTGGAGAAAAATGAAAGAACTGTCTCCTGTAAGCTTCCAGGATGCTCAGCTGAGCTGTCCTGTGCAGTCCCTTCCTTGGGCAGCCTTGTGGGTTTTCTGACACTGCACAGTAGGAAGCGAAATTATTTCCTTTTCCTTCTGTCTGGAATTGGCAGCCCTCCTCTCTCCTGCTGCCGTCATTGCTATTTTGTCCAAAAGAAACCTTCTTTCTGTGTGTCCTCAGCATTGGCAATATGAGAGTGGTCTGCTCTGCAGCTGCTGCTGTCACAGACTTTCCCCTGCTTCCCCATGGGCCACCTCTCCAGCTGAATCATATCTTCGCCCATCCCTCCTCTGCCTGGCCCCAGAATCCACGTCTCCTTCTAGCTTTTGAGTCATTCACCTTAAGGTGGTTTTGGACACTGTAACCTAATTGCTGTGTCCTGCTGGATCACAGCCCTGTTTTATTTTGTGGAGCTGCACCCTGATTGGTTTGTATTATCACAGGGCAATGCTGTTCACAGTCTCTACCAGTCCAAGTGGTTGGATCAGACTGCAATGGTGGATCACTGCTTCCTGGCTCAACTAGGTATCTGGGACATGGGATAATATCTGCACTGGAGTGCAGCAGTTGGTTTCCACATAAGCAGTCCTTTGCCAAGCTGAGCTCAGCAGCCTGTCCTTCTCCAGAAACTTGCTCTGATCTTCATGATTCTTCAGGATCTTCATGATCATCTCTGATTTTTGGCTGTGTTGAAGTCTAATGCTTCCAAAATACTTTTGCTATCCCAGTATGGAAGACAGCCTGTGCCAGAGCTTGTTTTCCCTTGGTGCTGACAGACTCCAACTGCTCTGAGCAGAGCAAGATCTGGAGGATGTGCTTGGGATCAACAAGGACTTTGTAATTGGACTGTTGTTCTTTCATTTTGCTACGCAGTAGCAAGCAGATTATAGAGCCCACACATTATAGATTTCCTGTCATCCCTCATGAATCAAACTCCACTGTCTTATCTACTGTCGACCAAGGCCTGTGAATGACATCACCAAGGGATATGCTCTCAAGCAGTTGTGCAAATACACAGTACACAGTTGTATGCAGTTGCATGTGCCTTTGAGCTGCCAGTTCACCTCCTCCCATTGCAACACTTATGGTAGAGAAGGGCCCTCTGTTTCCTATCTGCACAGAATGGCCCTTGGCTTCCCTGAGAGTTCACTGTTCGTAACACTGGAGGCAAATCTGTATTACCCAAATAATATTAAGTCTTGTATTTTTAACTTTATGACATTTCCAGTTACAACTCCAGCCATTCTGTACACACTCATACCCACCTACAGCAAGAATATGAACTTCCAGTTTCCTGACAGCTGTTTCATATGAAATCTGGCAGGTCTTCATTGCGAGTCAGTAGAAGAGATTGGTTTGTGCTCAAGGTACAGTACTGGAAGTCAGGATCATAGGTACAACTCTCAGGCTCGTCAAGGACAGCTAAGAAATTTTGCTGCTCTAGCTAGTAGTATACTGAATGTAATATATGATAACCTTAATTTATCAAAAGATACTTTCTCAAGTTTCCCAACATTTCAGCTCAAGATCTTGAAAGAGAGAAAAATGGAATCCAGCTGGAGATTTGCCTCAGTGAAGGGCTGACACATGTTTATTTATTTTATTTTTGGTAACTGTAGTGAGGCATTAGTGATGTGTTACTACTGACTCCACTGGATTCCCGTAGAAGTGAAGTTTGCTTGTTATCACAAGCCAGCCTGCTAGTTGCAGCCTTGTTCCTTGTTGTAGGTGTTCATACAAAATCTGTGGCCTTCCAACTGCTGAACTTGGAGACCCACGAATGAAGTTAGAGAGACTGAGGTGCTAATTTATTTCTGTTAGGCAGGTCAGTGTTTCTGTGTGGAAATCTAGATATTAGGCAAGGTCTGGGGGATGTGTCTTCAAATAGTAAGAGGCTTTGTCCTGGAGGAAGTGATTAAGCCATTTGCTGTATGTTGTTGATAGAATGGGCTTTGGTTGCAATGTGGGAGATTTCAGTTTGATGTTACAAACTTGTATTAGCAGTGATATGGGAGCATTAGAACAGACTTTCTGAGATGTGCTGAAAGATTTTCAGAATAAGTTAGGAAAAAAAATCTGTCAAAAATAATGCTGCTATAGCTGATCCTCTGTTGGGATGTAGTGATGCACCAACCACCTGACCTGGTCCTAGTCCTATTTCCATGACTCTGTGAAATGTTAAGATGTGTGTGATCATGCATCCAGCTGATGCAAACTTGAGATGGGTGCAGGTGCCTACATCAGATAAGCACTGGCATCTGTAATCTACCAGGAGAGTGTTCAAAGGAATACAAGCACTGAACTTTCCTCGAAGGGCCTGAAATCCAAATGCTAATGTACCCAACCATAGTCTTGAAAAGAGATGGCAGCAGCAGCTTTCTTGCTTAACCAAGTTTCTTAATTTTTGTCTTCATTTTCACTGCCATGTACAATGGTATAGTAGCACCATCATTTTTTACTAGTGCTTCCTGTGGAGTTTAGTTCCAGTTGTTCATGCCACTGTCAAGATTTAATCATTGCTGTAAATATTTTGTATGCCTTTGATAGACTTGTTTAGTGGAAATCTTTATCAAAAGCAACTTTTTTTTTTTAATTTAAAGAAGTGGAGTATGCCATATTCTTGAATTATGCTCACCTTCCATTAAAAACAAATTGAGAAGATTCCTCTTTGCAAAGCTCTAAATCAGTTTGTGTTCTCGAGCCAGGCTGCAGGGACAGCAGGGGCTGTGCCACAACAGAGGTAGTGTCAATAAGTGGGGCAACAAAACAGTAATGGAAAGACAAGTCAAGGGGAGGTGGGCAAAAAAGTGAAGACGGGAAGCAAATGGTTATCAACAGCTGTTGAACAAGGAGGCTGGGCTGTGGAGTGTGGGAGAATGGTGTCTGGAGGAGTGAGATGAGAGCAGAGGAAAAGGTTGGGGTGAGAAGGTAAAGGCGATGAAGAGAAGGAAGTGGGCTGTATTCGTCTGGAGAGAAGAGCAAGAGGCATGACTTGGATTGAATTGTTGGAAGAGCCTCTATATTGTTATTCCTCAGCTGTCAGTGGTGTCTGAAATTCACCCAGTGTTTCATGCTCCTCATGTTAATCTTTACAAAGGAGGCCAAGTTACCCCTGCAGCCATTTACTCCACTATCTTTGTTGTAGTGGTCCATGTGATGAATTCGTCTTTTCTGATAATCCACCAAAGTGTCCTTGTGATACTTCATGAGAGAGTTTGTTCACTGTAAAAGAAACAACAAACCCTGTCAAAAGTGTACTTTGTAGGGTGCTTATACAAGAACTGGAAAGTGGGGAAAGACTAGTTATCCTCTGTGGGCACTTCTGTCTACCCGTGTATCTTATGCAACTCTTATGTTTTAGCTATGTCATTGTGTACTGCTTCTTCCACAGGACCCCTGCCTCATTCACTGCATACGATGGACATGCTCTGAGATAAATCAGAGTTGCACAATGAAAAAGACCATCTGTAGGACCCCTGCCTTATTTGTCAGGTGTGTACTGAGTGAGACAAGGGGATTGCAGAAGAGAAAGGGAAACTTTTATAGCTGAAGCAGTGAAATTCTAACCTGCCAGTTGACTTTTTTTTTTTTTTTCTGTGATCATTTCTGTATGATAGATTTCAGGGTTCTTATTTTATAGGGCACCTTTTAGATCCCAAAAGATCTGCTTTACAGAAACACTGAGTACATACAGCTGCAAATGAACAGGAATCCACTGAACCCAAAGTTCTATACAAGCACAGATCACTCAGGCTACACAGCTATCTCGGAATGGGCACCCAGAATTGGCAAATGCCTTTTAATACAGTCCTCAGTTATTCACCCATAAAATGGGAATAAAAATACCCCCTCCCCTCATAGAGGAGTGTGAAAATAAATGATCTTAGGCTGGTGAAGCTCTTGGACAATGTAGTGATAAGCCCATAGAAAAACACATAAAAAAATGAATAAGTCTGTAGAGTCAGGTTTGAACAATATGAGGTAAATAATGCCTGGGGCCACACACTGCACAATGAGCAGAAACCAGCATCTCAAATAGCGACTCATTACATGGGAACAATCTCTTCTAAGTGCAGTGTGAGATGGGGTACTGCGGAAAAATACGATCATGTAATTAAGGGCTATAAAATAATGCATATGTACATGAGAGCTAAGAGTATTTATGACAAGTAAACACAACTGTGGCATTTCCTAATTCTTGACTTCATTTGTAGTCTCTCCTATTTAACATACAGGTTTTGTGCCTGTCTTTGTTTCACAGGTCCTGTCATGCTTTGCAGATTTATCTGCTGTAAGATGGTGTTGTCCCAGCCTCTCTATTTGGATTAAGTGTTGCCATTTCATGTAGTTGCAGATCAACTAATTGCAGGAAGTCAAAACCTGCTCATCTTATGTATTCCAGAAGTTGCAATCTCCACTGAGGTGCAGATTGTTGTGAGTGAGAGAAGCAGATCTGACCCTGTAATTTGCCATTGTGAGCAGAACTGGTGCATGGATGTTGCTGTTCATAACAATAAAGGAATTGGGGATATTTGAAAAGTTACAACCTGCTAGCAGTAATTAAAACAACAAAATCCCCAGTAATTTTCCCATCCAGCAATATGAAAGGGAGGAGAATGTCACTAGGGCTACGAAATTACTTTAAGTCTTTGCTGTAAATGGGTGGAGGAAGAATGGCTAAGTTTATGCTCCTAGCAAAAGTATGCAGAATGTGGTGGTCAAAATAGCTAATTCTAAATAACCACATTTTTGATGATTGATTATGTGCATGTTTAGGAATAAATGTGTAATGAGTGTAATGGTAATGGAGTTGTGTTAAAACCTATAAAGCTGAAAAGTTGAAAATGGTGCTGGGATGGTGAAGGTGCAAATGCTGATTAACCTTCCAGAAGCATACCTGGTATTTGCTATAATTCCAAGGGAGAATGTTATGAATAGTTCAAGAAGTGGAGCTGTGACACATACCCAGACATACTGTTTGTAGGAAGTAGAATCGTCTATTGCAAATGTCTAAGAAACATACCATAAAATATTTTCCTCTTGTATTTTCCCCTTTTCTTTGCCATTCACAGTCTCGAATATGAGGAGTATTAATTGGCCTATTTAGACAGTATAGTGTGGTGTTTCCCTCAAGGATGACTGTTGGCCAGTTGGTGACTAGGAAAGCACTGGCTCCCACATTTGCTGCAGATAATGGTTTGTTCTGGAAATTAAGTAATCCAAACCTATTGAACACATTTTAACCTGTGTAAGAGACTAAGTGTCCTTTGTTCAGTGGCTTAATTCCTCAATTTAATATTTTCTTCAGACAAATGTATTGCATGGTTTAAAGAGGACAGAAGAAAAAGTGATGCCAGGGTACCCAAGAGCAGAAACTCTGACAAAAATCCCCTTGGGCGAGGCCTGGCGCTACTGGCCAAAGGAGAAAGGAAGGAGCAATTAAAAAAATACAACAATCTGTTCTTGTTCAGACAGCAAGATGCAGCACGTGTGCTGGGTGGCAGCCATCAATGAGAGCTGGTTTCCCCATGGGATATGCAGACCTGGACTATCAAAGTAAGCTGGGGCTGGGACAAACAGATGTTATGCCAGACACGTCAGCAAGAGCTAGTCTGTTTTGCATAGGCGCCTGATCTTACTTGGCATACTTTAAGCTCATTCTTTTCTGAATCTCAGGGTGCAATATAACCATTATGATTTAATCCTAACTCTTCTGTTCTCCAAATGTGATGCAACTCTGGGGTATTACTTCTAACCTATTCAAACGGGAAGCTGAGGCACAAGGTGGTGTGTTGCCAGGTGCACAGCGCCTGAGTGTGCAATCTGAGTTGCACACCTCTGCTTCCCTTTGATGACAGAGGCTGTGGGAGCACTGCATTACCAAAGTCTTTCCCTACAGGTATCTTATTGACAGGTAGTGTTAGTGCCCCAACACTGATATTTTGAAAACACCATCCTGAGGCATCTCTGCACAACAGGCACTCTGCCCTCTGGAAAACTGTGTTAGGACAGGGTGGGGAAAATTAATGTGAACATATGGGCTAGTGGCCCCCACACTGCTGTGGCAGTGCTGCAGTAGGTCAGGCCTTGTCCCTACAAAAACTGCGTGTGATCCTAATTGTGCTCAGGGGCAGGCAAGTTAGAGTCTTGCTCTTTGCATACAGGCCTGGAAAATGGAAAAATGTTTATTTGCTGCTCTGGATACACAATGTAGGAGGAAAGAATAAAAGTGATTTAATCTCCAATATGGGAAATATCAGCTGACTGAGCATGAAGCAGAGGACAAATCTGTCAGAGGGCCTTACCTTGCCCAGCCGGGAGGGATGGGGAAACATTGGTGAGGCACAGGATCAGACTGGTTAATTATTATTTATTATTAATTTTCTAATTTTCCCCTTGCTCAGGTTCCACGATTGCTGGAAATAAAGGCTCCTCTACCTGTCTGGGTGCGTCTGTGACATTGACTCCGTCTTTGAGATGGGGAGCACCCTCTAGTGGTTAAGGATAATCTGACACTTCCTGGGATTGGCACCCATCATGATCGCAAACTGACAGCTTAGCTGGGCGGGAATCGGTGCTGGCTGTGTCAGTGCTGGAATGGGTGTTTGGGGTGTAAACGCTGTCTCTGGCTTTCTAACCCAGGAATTCGAGTTGACCTCATAGGAAACCTTTTTGCCCTGTGAAAAGCATGCAAAGTGTGTGTGTTCTCCCTGCCCTGCTGTTGGGAAAAGCTCTCAAAAAGCCCCTTCTTGCTTTCTTCTGGTGAGAAGGCAAGTAAACTTCAGTTTGCTTCATTAGTTCTCAGCGGACACAATATCCAACCCTGGCTATCTTCTTGGGGACTGCTGTTTCCTGCCTCTTGCTCCTACTCTTTTCTCCCCAAAGCACTAGTCTTGCACCCAGAACTCTCTCCAGTTCAGCTGTGGCTGACTTTGCTCTGTCTAGATGCTAAAGCCAGCACAGTACAGTCCCTTGCAGGGGGCACAAGAATTCAGCTCAGGTTTCCCTTCTCCTTTCCTAAGTGGATTAACAGGCTGAGGGGATTGTCTCTGCCTGCCTGACTCAATCTTCATTAGCTAACATGTTTTGCCAGCCACAGTCACATCCTGGTCCACAGAGCTGTTTGACATGAGTGGATTCCGTCCCCAGTCTCCCACAAAGGCTGCTGCATCTTCCAAGAGGGTTTTCTTGTTAGCAAGGCTCTGTGCGCTGTCACAGGTGGTAGGGATGTAGGGCAGGAGCGCTGCAAGACGTGCATCTTTGCTCTGTGCAGTGTTCACTTTACAGTAACTAATCTGCATCCTCTGCTGGCTGAGAGATCCGCAGTCCTACGAAATGTGCATGTTGCATGAGTGTCAGAAACCCCACAGGTGGGTTTTTTGCCCTTGTGGTTTCCAGTCAAGGGAGGATCCTGAGTATATCAGAATGTCCCTGAAACTTCAGTTAGTTGGCTGTCACTTCTGGTTGCCTTTTCCTGGCTGCTTTTGCTAGTCAGTTTGAATACAGTATTTTCTAACAAGCTGTGTGCAAGCAACTGACCCTATTTCCTCAGCCACTTTCTCCCTGCTGCTCTGTGGTAGTCATCAATGGCTGTTGCACCATTGCACAGGCAGTCATTTGTTTTACAAGTGCTGCTGTTTCCTCAGTCCAGAGAAGACCTTTTCTACGCAAGGAAGGCTTACACTCCAAGTTTCATCAATTTTAAACCAATCTATTTAAACTTGTGAACATTCAAACTGTAGATGCTCTCCTGCCAGTTTGAGGATGCTTCGTTTTTGCTCATTAAATATCTAAACAGGTTTTGTTTCAATACTAATTAGTGCCTTTTGCACCAGTTTCAGTTAATCTATTTCAAATTGCACCTTGAATTTATAAATAGTGCAGCAACATTCTTATGCAAAGAAAGCCTTGAGGAGAGGAGGTGAACAGTGGGCATCACTAATACCAAATGCCATTGGGGAACACCTACGATTGCAGCAGTACAAAGCCATTTGGTACCTGTGCAGAGGCCTGAACTTGCCTTCGTGGGAAAAAGAAGCCTCCTCCTAGCTGTCAAATGCATGTAAACAGGTGCAGGTAAAGCACTTGTATTTCTGCAAAATTGACACTGTGAAAGCACAGAACATGCTTCAGAAATTATTGTGACTGAAAAATCTGAATGGGAAATGATTCACAAGGAAGCAAATGTTCTCTTTGTTTTTGTAACCTGACCATTGCGGTGAGTGAAGTTGGTGTGCCAGCCTCTGAAAGCAAGGTCAACTGGCCGGGAACAGAATCAAAATGGACTTCATTTTTTTTTTTTCTTCTGGCAAGTAGGAAGGGAAATACAAAAGGCAAATGAGCATGAAGGGGTAAAGGACACTACAGACTTCAGAGGATTTTTGAACCTAAAGCATTGTATTTAACAAATTAACGGATGAATTAAATTTCCCAAACAATGTGTGTTAAAGCACACAATGAATAACCCAGCACTTATGAATTAGCAGTGTATTTGGTTTGGCCCTGCAAGGTCCTACACCAGGGTTGGAACAATCCCAGGCACAGCTCCAGGTTGGGGAGAGAAAAGATTCAGAGAAGCCCTGAGGAGAAGGACTTGGGGTGTTGCTTGATGAGAAACTTAATATGAGCTGGCAGTGTGCTCTTGCAGCCCAGAAAGCCAACCGTATCCTGGGCTGTATCAGGAGTGTGGCCAGCAGGTCAAGGGAGGTGATCCTGCCCCTTTACTCTGCTCTCGTGAGATCTCACTTGGAGTATTGTGTGCAGTTCTGGTGTCCTCAACATGAGACGGACATGGAACTGTCGGAACAAGTCCAAAGGAGGGCCATGAGGATGATCAGGGGACTGGAGAACTTTCAATGTGAAGACAGGATGAGAAAGTTGGGGCTGTTCAGCCTGCAGAAGAGAAGGCTGCATGGAAACCTCATAGCAGCCTTCCAGTATCTGAAGGGGGCCTATAGGGATACTGGGGAGGGACTCTTCATTAGGGATTGTGGTGATAGGAAAAGAGGTAATGAGTTCAAACTTAAACGGGAAGTTTAGATTGGGTATAAGGAGGAAGTTCTTTAAGGGTGGTGAGGCGCTGGAATGGGTTGCCCAGGGAAGTTGTGAATGCTGTATCCCTGATGGTGTTCAAAGCCAGGTTGGACATAGCTTTGGGTGACATGGTTTAGTGGCAGGTGTCCTTGCCCGTGCCAGGGGCATTGGACCAGTAACGAGTGGTGTCCCTCAGGGGTCGGTGTTGGGACCAGTCTTGTTCAACATCTTTGTCAGTGACATGGACAGTGGGATTGAGTGCACCCTCAGCAAGTTTGCTGATGACACCAAGCTTTTGTGGCTCAGTTGATACATTTGAGGGAAGGAATGCCATCTAGAGGGACCTTGACACGTTTGTGAGGTGGGCTGATGCCAACCTCATGAAGTTTAACCATGCCAAGTGTAAGGTCCTACACCTGGGTCGGACCAATCACAGGCACAGCTCCAGGTTGGGCAGGGATGAGATTCAGAGCAGCCCTGAGGAGAAGGACTTGGGGGTGTTGGTAGATGAGAGAATGAACATGAGCTGGCAGTGTGCTCTTGCAGCCCAGAAAGCCAACCGTATCCTGGGCTGCATCAAAAGGAATGTGAGCAGCAGAATGAGGGAGATGATCCCGCCCCTCTACTCTGCTCTCCTGAGACCTCACTTGGAATATTGTGTGCAGTTCTGGTGTCCTCAACATGAGATGGACATGGAACTGTTGGAACAAGTGCAGAGGAGGGCCACAAGGATGGTCAAGGGACTGGAGCACCTCTCCTATGAAGATAGGATGAAAGAGTTGGGGCTGTTCAGTGTGGAGAAGAGAAGGCTGCGTGGAGACCTCATAGCACCCTTCCAGTCTCTGAAGGGGGGCTATAGGGATGCTGAGGAGGGACTCTTCATGAGGGACTGTAGTGAAAAGGACAAGGGATAACAGGTTCAAACTTAAACAGGGGAAGTTTAGATTGGATCTGAGGAAGAAATTCTTTATGGTGAAGGTGGTGAGGCACTGGAATGAGTTGCCCAGGTAAGCTCCATCGCTGGTGGTGTTCAAGGCTGGGTTGGACATAGCCTTGGGTGGCACGGTTTAGTGGGAGGTGTCCCTGCCCATAGCAGGGGGGTTCGAACTAGATGATCTTAAGGTCCTTTCTAACCCTAACTATTCTATGATTCTATGATCTTAATGTCCTTTCCAACCCTAACTACTCTGATTCTGTGATTTTTCAAGCCACAAGTCAATAGGTCAAAGTAGAAGAGCTCCCTAGAAAGCCATTGGTTTTCTGTGTTCTAGTTCCCTGGGGGACAGAATGCTCTCTGGAATAGTCACCTTCCAGGGCTAAGTAGTTACCAATGTTTAGTGACTCTTCACATAATGGGAAACAATGGTTAAATAAACCCTGAAAATGCAACTTGTCTCTGAATGGACAGAAATAGAAGGTTCCTTTGAGAGACCAAGTAAGACCTTTGGTGTAACACAGACTGGGAGAACAAACCTGTTTCCATATATTTACAAGTAGCAGAAATCATTTTGTTATGTGTGGGGAGGTGCAGACTAAGGAGGAATCAGTCTGAGTGAAGGCTTGCTGAAACACTCGTGGTCAGACTTTGTGCCTTTTTGATATTAAGACTATTTTGGATTACTAATCTTGACAAAGACAATACTTTTTATTCTTCAGTCCTGTCCTTTTCAAAGGTTTCCCAAAGCACTTTCTGCATTAATGAGTTCTTTTACTGCCACAACTGGTTTTGCAGTAGCTTTAGTGGCACAAAACAGCATACTGATTTGAGACCAGAGATGAGGAGAAATTGCTGGGAAATAATGCAAGATATACGGACAGAGGTAGAACAGGAATAAACTGGGAATGTTGAATGAGAGGTGTTTAAAGCACTAGTTTGCTGTCTGCTCCTGCCCTTTCCATCTCAATCTCCAGCATATCAACAGTAATAAATTGCAGGGAGACACAAATTGACACAGTGCAACCTGTACCACTCACATTATCTGTTCAGTCTCCATCAGTGACCCTTCTGTAATGCTACTCTTCTGCAGCATCTTCCAGTAACAAATTCTAGTGGTTGTTGGTATTTTTCAAGTTCCCCTGTATGGCCCTTTGACCAGAGCCAGAACAAGAGGGTAGATGCCAGATCTGTCTGTCTCTGCGACTATTTTTCAGCTAGTGGTGAAGGGTCAACTCTGAATACTGAATGGAACACTGTGATTTTAGGGAATAACTCCTCTTTATCCTCCAGTTTTGGGAAACAGTAAGAAATTGCATCAGCAAAGACAGTACTATATCTTAAAATACAGTATTAAGAATGCTGTATTTCCATGCTGGCTTTTAAAATTCACACACTTCCTCCTGTTTAATCTGCTAGTCGTTCCCCTTAAATTTAGGATGTTTGGATGAGGTTTGTATACAGACTAGACTGATGTGCTTTCTGTGCACTTAGGATCTGCATGTAACTTCAGGGTTGCTTTATCAGCCGTGGACTGGATTGAGAATGTCTATTGGGAGTTTCAGGTCTTGGTTTTCTCATTGGGGGTCTTTCCATCAGGCAGGTCTGTTAAATGCTTGCTGAGTCCCTAGAGACACTTGATCTGTGTTTAAAGGGAAGCAGCTGAACCGCAAGAAGAGAGAAACGGCTGTGTACTCAAGCACTGTTGCTCTGGAGGGATCTTACTGTAAGCTGTGCAAAGCTTGCATGGCAACCTGGGAGCTGTGGGCTCTCTGTGTGCTCTATCCCAGAAGAGACCTGTGTAATGCTCCTTCTAGCTGTTCTTGCTCTGAGAAAGACAAGTTGATGGCTTCTGGATTCTTTGGGCATGAACTGTCTTTAACTCTCCTGAGGCCTAGGCCAGGAAAACCTCTGGAGGATTCCAAGCAGCACCTTCCTCCTGCTCCCTACTCCTCTTTAAGCTTCCCTAGTGGAGACACCCACTTAGGGAGAGCAGGAAGTCCATAAATAAGTAATTCCTTCTGTCTCTCCTGATCAGTCCAAGCAGCTGTGATTGCTCCTGAATGCCTAGGTTGTTTTCTTAATGGATTTTAAACCAATTTCACCCTCATCTGATGACCCAGCTTCTCCTGCTATTTCTGGAAGAAAAAAATTCTTCCTTTAGTGAGCCGGTTTTGGGGACTATTTATATGGTGTTTCACTAGTTTTGGCTGGGGTGAAATAGTATAACAGTGCAGGTGAAGCTACAGTTTACAGGTTCTACCAGGCTGCCCCATGCCTTATTTTGGCGAACCTCTACAGGGCACCTCCGGGTACTGCAGCTAGCATTGCTTGAGAGCACTGGACACATGATGGTCATGGCCATCCTACAGACATTTAATAACTCTTACACCACTTTAAGACACGGAAATTTGGGGGTCTCTTTTACTATAGGGAGAGCTAATCACTGAGACACCTAAGTGTTTGCTTACCCTTTGCCCCTCAGTGTGTAGGTAAACATTTGAGAACGTAAGTTAGGAATGTAGGTTCTCACCTGTCTGTTCAGCTGACCTATGGCATCACATTAATGGGCTCTTGACAGCTTGCTAAATATTTAGGGCTTATATTGGTACACTTGTACGTTGTAGAGAGGGACTGTAATAGCTAAAATAAAAGTGGTCTCTACATAGCAAATATATAGTTAAATCTAAAGGTGCTTGCTTTGTATCTTAGTGCAACCCCTGGAAATATTGCTTGTCTGATAGGTGTCATCTAGGTTTGTCTATGCATAAGTATTCTGTATTTCTGGAAGTATTAGTACTGCTTCCTCAAGACAGAACATACTTGCTGGGCAGTAAGACATGCAAGACATTTTCTTAACATCCTTACAGTGCTGATGTGTCCTAGTACAGCCTTGTGCTGCTGGCCAATGAGGGTCTCATAATGCCTTCAGTAGAGGCACTAGTCTAGCTGGATGGAATGCAAATGCCATTCCTATGTCTATAGTGCTAAATAGGCTGATGCAAACCAAAGACTGCTGGCTAATCAGGGCTAATCACCTACACTTTTTGTTTGTTTTAAACATCCTGCTTGATCAAGGAGTTTAATGACTCTCCTCTTGAAACGAATCCCTGGAGGCAAAGCAGACTCTCAGGGCAACCTTGTCTGGTACCTCCCCCCTCACAAGCAAGGCAGGGCCCTCCTGGGTGCTATGTCATTGACCATTTGGCAGACCTCTGTATGTGAAGCAGTGGCAGTTTCTCTCCCACTATATTCCTCCTGTCCTGCTTCCAACTTCTTGATACTCTGAAAAAGCAGTGGTTTTAACAAGCAGCCCTGTCTCCAGACTCTGTGGTTCCCACGTTGAATCTGACAACAACAACTTCTGAAAGTTGTATCAAAAAGGCCTACTCTTTGCCGAGTTACTGACTATGTGAGTTAGGAAATACTGCCAAATATTGAGGGGCAAGGTCTAGAAGATTAGTTGAGTACTACTGAGTTCAACTAACTGTAAATATTTAATGGAAGATGGGTATGTTCACCAGAGGAGCAGACTGGGAAGGCAACAGTAATCTTTGATCACTGCTAAAATAAAGGTATTGAATGAATACCTGATAAGCAAAAGACCAAAATTGGAGTTTCCTTTGTAAGCTCTGTGAAGACCAAGGGGACCTGTTGCTAGGAGGCTGCAGCACCAAAATCACCCTCAGACCCCTTGGGACTGAGATTTGAGTTTGCCTTAACAATAGTACTCAAAGTAATCTTTTCTAATGCTGCCACAGGACTGGTGAAGCTGGCCACACGTGACTTGGAAGGATGAAGGTATTTTTTTTCTGAAATCCAGTGATGCATATTCCACATGAGAGAGATTGCTATATTTTGGAATACACAGTGCTGCATAACAGAAGGAGATCTGAGCTAGTGAAGCTTGTCCTTCTCTTTACATTGAAAAGCTTTTTTTCTGGTAACTAGCATCCATCTCCTTGTGACTGACTACCCTCTTGATACTGTATGTGCATACACTCTGTAGCTAATGCAGATGTGCTTATATGGTTCTGAGTTGCCCTGCCTCTTCTAAATGAGGTTTTGTGGTAAAGGCAAGGATTGCTTTTCTTTTTCCATTTCTTGTTTGAAAAAGTACCTCAAAACCATGATCATTCGTGATCCATAGGCATAGTGTTTGAATATTAATGACTTGTAGACAGAGCAGTGATTTCCTAATGTGTTTTACTGCAGGTGTCTGAATGAGATACAGTTGATGGAACTCAAAGTATGTTAAGAAACTTGGGAATAGGGCTTTCTGGCAAAGCTGTCTAATCAGATAATCTGTCACTGCAATTTGCTCTTGTCCAGAAAAGCATAATAAATGTAGTTAAAATAATAAATAAATTCAAGAGGGAGTTGTGAAAGAAATAATCTGTGTTGTTGACCAAATACTGAAATTAATAGAAAACAAATTTTCAAAATGGTCATGTGTTTAACTTTTTGGAGATGCAGAGCAGAGACTTGCAGTTGGGCTGCTGATACAGTGTGTGAGAAGGAAGCCAGCTCTAGAGGTCTGACACTAGCCAAAACCTGTACCCCCTTACTGTTAGAAACTGGAATATTTTGAGGCTGGAGAAGGTGACCAGGAGAGCAGTCCTGATCATCAGATGATCTCTGCTTTTTCCAGACTGCTGTGCATCAGGTTTCCTAATGTCACTTGGGACCTGCAGATTCATCTCACTGTTAAATACTTTTGCATAGATCCACTGTTGGTGAGCTTCTCTGCATTTGGCCTGGCTGACCTGGTGAAGTCAATAAGTCTTCTATTGACTGTGCCCAGATGAGGCCAGATGGGAGGTTCCTGAAGAGAAAGGGCAGTCTTTAATTCTTGCTTTCTTCATCCCTTATACCTTACATAAAAAAGTCCTTTCACTGCTTTGCTTCTTTAATTGCCTACATCACTTTGCTGGAGGACTCTGTTACCTACTCAAACTAACCCAGCTAAAAGGAAATTACACACTTACACAGTGTTTTTTTGTCATGTCATAGTATTCAAACTGCACATGCCAAAAATGTTTTAATTCTTTGCTTGCATCATAACAGTAACTTACTTGTCATGACAAGACAGATACTTATTTTGATCAGTTTAGTGAATATGCTGGTACTGTGAATATTAGGGTCCTGAGAATGCGTGGGCTTAGAGAGAGAAACAGCAAATCATCTTCCCAAATTAGAGAAATGAACAAGCATCCTCTCTTTTTCTGATCTCCCTTCTTGTTTTTTTTTTTGCAGTATGAAACTTGAAGCTAGTGTACTAAAGTACGAAAGCTAAAGGTGGAAAGATGCTGTTTGACTTCATGTCCTATCTGAAAGGATGAACCACCATACTGGGAAAGGCATGCTTGTGATGCCTCATGCTGGAGGACTAGTGGCAGCTAAGCAGAGATATTTTAAAGATTCCTTGATGTCTTGTGTTCCTTCCTTCCTCCCGGAAGAAGGCAGGCGAATAGGCCAGCTACTGCTCTGTGGATACCTGGGATCATGGATAGGGAAGAATTTTTTTCTGCTTTGCTGCAATTTGGAATGAGGACAGGGAATAGCAGTGAATGTGATAGCAAATACGTAGCTGTCAGTGTAAATAAAACCACTTTCCAGTCCATATCTTTGCCACATTCAACCATAGTAGCCCAACTGAGTATTAGTGAAATACATTACAAGAAACACATCAGCAACAGGTCGAAATTTGGAACCAAATCACAGCTCTCCACTGAAGTAGTCTATGAGATCCATCTACTTATGTAATTACCTATTTTTTTGAGGAAGGCTTCTGACTGCTCAGTTAAACAAGAGTTAGGCAAAGACTGACTGAGGATTGGCAAAACATGAAAGCAGATACACTGCAGTATTTCTCGGCAAGGAGGATGGAAGTTCCTATCAAATATCCCAGCTAGCTGATGATGCAAAAGAGAGCATAAGGCATAACCCCAACTACGTAATTTCTTCTCCTGCCTCTCTATATGTTGTTTACCTCAAGTTCTTCCAAAATCTGGAAAATGGTATCTCTCTTCCCATTGTCTTTATTCTTTCCCATTTGGTAAAAGGCTCTGTGCCTGCCTCTTACTGTAATGCCTTGTTTTGAATTTTATAAAAGTTAGTATGGTTTCACCTGGTTTGTCATTGTGTGTATGCATCTGCATGTGTTGGTTCACCTAAGATTTCAGCAGGAATGAATTCTACTCTGGAATGGAGTCCTGCTAGTAAGACAAAAGCAGGTATAGAAGGACACGAAACAGCATTGCCCTTGGTCAGTGGTGGGTGGCATGGTTTAGTGAGAGGTGTCCCTGCCCATAGTAGGGGGAGTTGGAACTAGATGATCTTAAGGTCCTTTCCAGAATAGTTATATTCTATGATTCTAAAGTCTTGACTTTTCATTGGCAATGTAGGGACTATGTTTGTCTTATCTCTCAGCTTCTAAGACTGTTGTATCCAAGCACAGAAATTAAGTGTGACAGAAGATTCTCATTCAAAGCAGGACAGTAAGGGTTGAGACACTTGTATTCAGACTGTTCCTGTGCTACAGATTTGTACAGATTGGTCTGGGGCAAGCCACGGAACCTCTTTATGATACAATTTGGTAGTCTATAGGTTGAGAAATATAACATGTTTTAAAGACTGGGAAATGCTTGAAGCATGTTCAGATAGGCAGTTATATGAAAATTACAACATAAAAACTATTTCCTACTTAAGTAGATGTTGAGCTTCAGCAGTGATGGTGGTGATACCTTTCAGATGGAAGCATATTGTTCTTAAGTCCAATTTTTTTTTTTTTTTGGGGGGGTGAGGGATGAAATCTATTGGAGTTTAGTAGAAAGCAAGACATTGCCTTCGAGGGGCAGAGCGAGCTGTTTAGTTTGCGTGTAGTAAGGGACAATGGACTAGAGCCAAAATAAAAAGAAGGCTGTTTCAGTCTCATGGATGAAGTCTGTATCTGGCATAGCTATTTGCTGTGGAAGGGGATATACATGGGAGTGGTGAAACCTACCAGTGCCCACAGACCTGTGCTCAGGGGACCTAAGGTCTTTTTTTCAGGGTTATACTAGCCTTGCAAAGCAGAGGGATCAGGGCATGCAACAGTGACTTATGTGAAATCCAAGAAATACTATTGGCCTCAAGTATGAAAGGGCTGTCTTCTAAATTTCTCAAGTAACCCCTCTAACTGTTTCCTTAAGAGAGACGGGCTGGGAAAGTTATCTTGAAGTTATCTTGTCACTGAACTCATCTTTCCTCTGCAGACAAGATAAGAATGTGTGTACAGAAGTCCTTTCTGCCCATGTTAGGTCTCCTAATTACTATGTACATTTTCTGCCCCATGCAGGTACCACTTCACTGACTTTCTTGTGAGAACACAATAATAGGGCCTTCATAGAGGGAAAAAATTCCAAAGTAACTAGATCTCTCCCTCCGTTGCATTTTCCTTATTCACAAAAAACCTAGCCTTATCAACAAGTGAAATCAAGTTTGTTTGGCATGATTTGCTGCTTACTCCTATATTAGACAAAATGAAATTTCTGTCAGTCAGTCAGTCAGCTTGCTGGAAAGTTGATCATTATGCCATGATAAAAGTTTAAAAAAGTAAAAAAAAAAATCTATCAACAGATTAGTCATTAAAGGATTGGGGGAAAGTCTCCCAAGAAAGTCTCTATCTGTCATCTCTTGGAAGAAGCTGCAAATGTCTTTGCAGTGCTTTCTGAGGAGTGGGATGACATGTCTCAAAGAAATGATATTGCCTAACGTTCCATCACCCACAACACTCCAACTGTGGTCTGTCTGAGGCTAATGCTCATTTCCATCATTTCATAATGGAAAGTTGTTGCTCTGCATCTTGATTGAGTGTGAGGAGCACTGGTAACCTCAAAAGCCAGAGATTGCCTTATGAAAGTTACCACAGTGGGTAACAGTGGAGCACCTGTGGATATGCTCTGCTCAGAGGCCATGGATCGTGTGGCCAGGACTGCTGTTGCCCCTCCTGCAATAAGAGAGCAGCAGTTCAGGGCAGGATTTGGTAAGGACTACAAACAAGTCTGTGCTCACAAGGCAAGCCAGTGCTGCTGTCACATGTGCAGTTCTGCCTTGTATTTACCCAAACTGAGGTTTTGGGCTTGAGATCTGGTAACTTAATCTTGCAGTCCTAGTATTTTTTTTAAAACATACCTATCAGAAGGATGTTCTGATCAGTGTTTCCTTCTTTATTCTTTGGAGGAAAGAGAAATTGGCAAAAACTGTGAGAACAGCTCAGCGCTGCATGTGAAGGGGTTTTCAAAAGGTGAAGGCACCAAAAGTTCCACAGTCAGCCTGCAGGATTCTAGTCCTCTTACTTGGGAAATTGAGGTTGGCAGATTGGGCAGAGGCTATTCCTTTCTATCTGTCTCAGAAAGGAAGAGCCAGGCCTCTGCATAGCTATTGTCAAGGCAGAGGAAGCTTCATTTGTCTATTTGCACCAAGTCAGAAGAGATTAATGTTACATTTCTGCACCACTCAAAATACCCACCTTACCCAGGCAGTTCTCTGTCAGCAGCAGCCCATTTCCAGAGTACAAACTCACCATTGTACTGTTTATATCAGTTAATTCAGCCCTGTGGACCTTGTGCCCAGCAGTCACATGGCTCCCTGCTTGCCTAACCTCAGCCTAAATAAAAGTTAAAGTGCAAAATGAAAACATGGGCTGTTGGGTGAGCAGAACCTGCCTGCCAGGCTGTTGCCACCATGGTCGTCCATTCAACGAGAGCCCACACCAGGGTTAGTCTTTGCACAGTCAGGATCCAGCCAGGATGACTCTTTCTGGAGAAAATTGTTTTCCATCAAAATCAGCTCACTGCAAGCGTTCTGCTCTTGAACTGTAGCCTGCCCAGGCCCTGACTCTGTCTGCTTCTTACAGCCCCTCTTGCTACTGTGCATCAGGAATCTTCTTCAGTGGGCAGCTAGGTCATCAGTGACTCTCTCTGACCTCAGATTTCCGTTAGAAGCACATTGGTGCTGGTTTTATCCTTCTTGCTTCTGCTTGGGTTGAGATGTTCTCCAGTGTTGTCAATGTGAGATTTCTTGCTTACAATCTTGGGCCTTACAAGAGATTGTCTTCTGTCTTTAACAGTTGAAGCAACTTAGAGTTTCTTCTGGGCTGATCGCTTAGGTAAACAAATGTGTATGTATATATATGCCCTATTTGCATTAATTAGCTGTTTTAACTGTGTCACCTGCTACATTCAAGAAATCAGATTCTGCTGCATTAAAACTGTAAACGAGCCTTTGCTCTGTCTCCTGTTGTTCTAAACTAACATGATTTCTCTGCCATCTTCATGTGTATCTTTCACCATAAACCACCTCTGTTTTGATGCCTTTAAGCTGTTCTGTCTAAACGATAGTTGATGGGAATCACAGTTTGTCCTGACACAGACTGGGCATGCACTAGGGCACACAGTTTGTATGACATCCCAGGTAGAGGAGATAGTGAGCAAGTTGCACTGATAGACTTCAATAAAGCAAGGGTGGCTTATACTGACAGTATTTGTAGAATACTGATAACGTGAAAAGTTTTAGCGTAATCTTAGTGTTTATTGCCATCTTTATAGCTGAACCACTCTGCATTTTCTTCTATGCCATCTTATCTGAAAAGCTCTAGTCTGCCCTTTGCTTCTCCTGGTGGTATACATTCTTGCCTCAAATTAGGGTTGATAAAATACCAACCTCAACTGGGGTTGGTATTAAGAAATTTCCTTTTAGTTCCTACTTTTTTGTTTGCCTGACATAAGAGAATGAAGCTTTTATCCAGATGTGTTTGTATTTTCCTTTTAAAAAGGCCTCTATGTCTTGTTTAACTGTTAAAGGGTATTTTTACATATTTGAGCAGTGGACAGCTAGACCCTGTAAGGACAGTTCTGTGAGTCAGGCTTCTTGTGCAGGACTGTGTGTGCCTGAGAGGCTCAACTGCTGATATGGAGAAGGATCTTCAGACAGGGACTGGAACACCTCTGTAGATAGGCATTGGAATTGTATGAGTATGGGAATGTGAGTGGAACTTGTGAAAGCACACTGACTCCAACAGCAGCCAGGACATATGCAGAGCTTTGAAACTGTGTGTGCTAGTTCCGATGTTTGTGAAGATTTCTGAGGGTCTGTATCTATGGGTTCTGTGCCTGAGAGTGTGTGCTGTTATCCTGAATTTCTGATTCTGATCTCACTTGCTGGGATTTATTCTGGTGTGGTTTCATAGGCTGCAGTGAATTACACTGCTTTGAAATGGGACTCGGGCGCTTTCCTGCATGCCTGTGTTAGTTTGTGTGTGCATGGGGAGGCGGGTGTCTGAGCACAGCGATTAGGCTTTGTCAGCGTGAGATGTGGGTCTATGCATGTGCACAGAGTGCGTGTGTGTGGAGTCGCGTCTCTGAGCGTACCGGTGCTTGCGGCGGGCGTGTGCAAAGCCGCACGCTGGTCTGTCGTGCTGGGCTTGGGGAACGCTCGCGGGTGGACAGGCACCTGCTTGTCTGCCCATGTAAGTAGCTCATGGTGCGCCCTTCACCTTAGCCCTAAACTCTACAGCCGTGCCCACGAGAAGCAGATTAGCAGTTAAGCGGGAAGAGGAGTGTGCGCTGCCGCTGCGATCGTCCCCGTGGTGAGACCCAGCTGGAGCCGCGAATTCATGTCACCCGCCCTGCCGCCGCCGTCCCAGCTACGGTGCCAGGGTCAGCTCGGCTTGAGGCCTGCACTGCACCTCAACTCCTCCGGCCCCAGTCTCGGACGCCCCGCCGACTATCCCGGGAGAGCCGGGCCGCACTGTGCCGCCGGGCGCGCGGCGGTGTCAGGTCTGTGTCCGGCGGCCCCCCCTGCCGTGCCTCCCCCAGCCACGCTCCAAGCCCGGCCCCTGCGCGGGAGCCAATAGCCGCCCTGCCGTCTTCATCCGTCTCTCGGCGTTAAAGCTACAGCGGGGCTCGGGGCGGCGAAATCCCCCGTGGCCGTGTCCTGCGAGCCGCCCGCCTCCTGCCGCCGTCAGTGTGTCCGCACGCGGGTGCGGGAGCGGAGCGGAGCGGCGCCGCCTCCCTCCGCCTCTGCCCCGCCACCCGGCTCTGTCCGGCTTCTTTTCCCGGGGTTCCCCGCCCTCCCCGGCCTCTGCAGTTTAGTTCTCTCGTTCTTTTTCTTACATTTTTTTCTTCCCTTGCCTTCTTTTTCTTCTTTTTTTTCTCCTTTCCAACCGGGAATGCTCAAACTGGACTGATGGACATTTCCGAGCTGTGCATCTCCGACCCGCTCGGCTACCACAATCAGTGAGTGTGCCGCGTCGCGCCGGGACCCGGGCGGGCCAGAGGCTGGCTGGGACTGGCACTGCGTCCCGCTGCGGGTGGGACGGGGTAGCGACCCTGCAGTCCTGCTGCCTCCCTGCCGCAGAGCCGCCAGCCTCCCTCCCGCGGGGCACCGCATGGACCGGGTGCATCTGAGCGGTCGCGGACGCAGCGCGGAACTCCGCGCGGGCAGGTGCTGCAGAGTCCGCGGAGGAGCGAGCGCTCTGGGTGTGGGGGGGAGGGTGTCGGCGTGTTTCTTTCTTGCCGTGTAACTTCTGCCTCTAATGCTTCATCTCCTAGGAACAGCCAGCTAACAGTGAGCACTGGCAGTCCTTTCTGCGCAGTTTTACTTTCCGTCTGTGCTAGGATTTTTATTAGACGAATTACTAGGTATCTGTAAAGAGATGTGCATATAAAATGACACAAAGCAGATCCGTTAAAGCACTGTCTCTGTTTTCAAGAAGTACGGTTTTTCACCTGAAATGCCCTATGGAAATTTAGTTTCCCACAGCTTACTGTTCGGATAGCCTGTCCGGGGAAAGAGTGGACTGAGTCGGAGGGCTGGCAAGCAGACATCCCGACCTGGGACCGGTGGCGAATACCTTAGCACCTGCTACTGCTCTTTGTATTCCGAAGCGGGCTGTGCCTGGTAATGCTGTGTTCAAAATCACTTCAGCATGTTAACTTTGGTTTGATCCTTTTGGAGAAGTTAGGAAACAAGGCAAAATCTTCTCGGCATTTGCATCCAGCTGACTGGAGCAATTAGTTTTAAATGCATTTCTCCTCTCGGATAAATCTCACTCACCCTCAGCAGAGTCTCCTTTTGTGTGTTTGATGTTAATCCTCGTGTCACCTACGCAGGTTCTGTGGTGGCATCAGCGTAGGAGTGAAGTAATTTTGCCTATTTCATTGCTTTTGTTTTAAGAACACAATGTATTTAGTAAAATTAACACAATTAAAGCCAAACAGAAAACCCACAATGATACTTACCTCTCTTTCCTCATTACAGCTGTCTTATTTGTCTTTGTCTCTTGTTTCCTGATATTCCATCTGCCCTTACACTCATTTCTTCTTCCTTTAATCCCCTGCTTCCAGCAGTTTCATTAAAATGAGCCTTAATATTGTTAATAGAAATTAATAATCTAACCCATGTGATTTTCTTTTTCCCACTGGTGCTTCACTTGTGGCTGCTCCATTTTGAATTAAAAATAAACAAACAGTTTCTTAAGGGAAATGTATTCTGTATGCTGCTGGGAGTCTTCTCATATTAAGGCAAAAATAGAAGGTGTATTTACCTTCATTAAAAAAAAAAAAAAGAACAAAACACCGCAATCAAAAACTGCATCTTCATCACTTTATATAGTGTCTCTTAACTTTTCCCTTTTGTCTGCTTTTGAAATAAAGAAAAGATACTCAGATCATCATGAAAATAGTAATAAGTAATCTGCATATCATGTTATTGTTCGCCCCTTTTACTTTTCCATGGGCCGTCAGCTTTCAGTAACGTCAAGTGGACCTTACCCATATTCACAATTCTATGGATAGTGAGTAGACAGATGAAGGTGGCCCTGGGGGAAGTGCCGCTGAGCCCCTGCAGCTTTACAGTAGGCAGAGGGTGCTGCTTTTTGAGATGAGAAACTGTTGGGGAGGTGTTTGTTTAGAAAAGTGCTTGTCTTGGTTCTGAGTGCCAACTAACCTGCTCCTTAACATTGTTGAGGGTAGGAAAGACAGAGAAATATCATTTAACGTATCTCAGCCTCTGTTTTTCAACCTCCTTATGTATTTATTTGCTTTTTAGCTAAAGATGTGCAGCAATGCAGGGAAGTATGGCTTTATCTGGGAGAAGTTACTGGGAGAAGGAAAAGAGGCGATAAACCTTAAAACTACAGTGTGTTTAAAGTGTACATGCAGTGTGTCAGGTACCGATTTGATTTGCGTTCCGGTTTTGTTGAGGTTAGATTTCAGATTGCACTCCTGTAGATGAGGATAAAAGTTGGCCCAGTACATATCCCTTTAGTCATTTTTCTCATGCTGTAACACAATTATATTGTGAACATGCAATGTAAATACAGGTATTGCACTTGTGCCTGTATTACTACCTTGCTGTGTGAGCATATCATCTTTTTTGTACTGATTTGCTCTTCTATCTGCTAGCCATTGAAAAGATCTGAAGTTCTTTTCCTTTAAGCAAAATAATACTTCTTTTAATTATGTGGACAGCAGTTTTTGTCAAAATTAACCTTAAATTAGGAATTAATTTAAAAATATTGCAAGCTGCCTCTTCTCGTTTTGTTGTTTGTTAAGGTATAGGAAAAAATAGGAGGACATGTAGAAGGTAGGAAGGAATTGTATGTGGTCACTCAATATGTGATCCATACAGTTACCTGGAAACTGTATTTCAGCTTACACTTAGAATGAACAAGGCAAAAGAGAGGTGTCTCCACTTGGAGATTAAGGAGAACTTAATATTTGTAAAGAGAACTAGAATATTTGTGAGACCCAGGAATGATCTAAACAAGACCTAAGCAAAGGAATTTATTGTTCCTGTCCTGTTCTTCCTCAAGCAGTGAAAGTTGCCTTTCCTTTGCTTGCATGTGTTGATGTGAGAGATGACACCGGGAACCTGCGGAAGTTCTGGTCAGTGGGCTGTGTGGCTCCCTCAGTGCAGGTTCTTGCAGGGAGAGTAAGAAAATCCTTCTTCGTTATTTTGCTCCTCTGTGCATGTGTCCTAAGGCAGCATATGTATTTCATTTCTTGTGTAGGAATACACTCTTTAGCAGCCGCTCACTACCTTTCGGTACTGACCTTTGGGGGAGTTATTACTGGGGTAGATGATGCAGCTTCAAAGAAGAGGCTTTCATACGAGTTTATATTGAGAAACTAACAAAGGCAATGATCTGTACCTGCAGTTTTTCTCTCAGGTGAGGGCATATGGTGAGAATACATTAGTTACACTGTAGTGACAATGTCTGCAGTACAGTGCGAAGGGACTGTGTGTGCAGACGCCACAAATGTACACTGACATATTAAAGATGTGATTACGTTCACACGCAAACACATGTTTACATCTATAAATGTTTGTGTTATATATGCACTTACATATGGTCATACTGAATATTGGTGGTATGTCTCTCTCATGAACAAACTTAAGTCTGCTTGAAAGGAGAAAGACAGCGGTTTTACTTTTCTGTATTAACTTCCACATCTCAAGAGATTTTTTTTCTGCTTAGTTACAGTTGCCACTAGAAATATTGATGAGACTACAAAATTGTAGTTTCTGATTAATGTTCTGTATGACAGACAGAAACTGACCAAAGAACCATCAAGAAGGAAAGATAAAAATCATTGGCTAATGAAGGCATCCTGCCAGATGCTATGTCTCTTACAGTTTCTTCTGATGTATGAGACAGACACCTGAGTCACTAATCTGATAAAAATAAAAATCATTTTATGACCAGAAGGATGAAGTTCGAAGGAATAAGTGATAAATTTGCTAGGGAGGTAGAAAAGCATAACATTGGAAGTCAATGAAGAAGTGAATTCTGGACTCTGTGGCAGAGAATTAACGAAGTTGTTGTCACTGACTCTAATGCACAGACTGAGGAAATGTGACTTGATTTCAGAGGTTACTGGAAATCTCCATATTCCGTGAATGGGAGGAAATCTGAGTCAGAGAAGCTGATGCAACTGTCTGCTCAGAGTATTTCTGAAAGTCAGGGATAGGGAGGAGTTAATTGGAAAGAATGGGGAAGAAGTTGTTTTGTTTTATTGACAGAATAAATTGCAAAAACTTTGGAAGAGAAATGGCATAGTTGATAGGTTCCTGATGAGGTTCCTGTCATAGAATGGGGTCTTGGTACTCTAAGCTTATTGAGCACAGGGCTGATTAGAAAATTGGTACCTTTAAAGTATTTGTGTTAACTTTTCCCTCCTCTTCCAATTCCACTTGCAAAAGTAAAGATGATCTAATCATTATCAATTATTGAGAATTATGGAAAGATCGATATATTTAAAAAATAGGATTTTTTTTTTCTTTTATTGATTTGAATTAATCAATAAATATTGCATTTAGCCTGAGAGGGGAAAGACTTTGGAGAGATTGCATCAGAGAAAGTTGCTGTGACAGAGATTTCGCATCCCGTTTTCTTCTCCTGAATGTTGCTCTACCCTCTGTGCCCTTTCTGCTGTTACTCCTGTGCTTACTACTGCTCTGAATTTCATGTTGTTTGAAAACACCTGTGTTCTTCAAGTAGTTCCAGTTCAGTAAGAACTTTGGTGCATTCTGTCATCTGGTCTTTACTAAATTTTCCAGGCATCAAGGGATAGAAACTCTGTTACGGAATGGAAAAAGGGAGCCGAATGAACTTGAGACTGTATAAACTTTATAGGTTCTGTTGCGGCACAATAGAATTTCTCCAGAGTGTAAAATGCCCAAGAGATATTTAATTAAAGAAAGAAATAGTAAAAGGAGACAAAGGTGGTGTCAAAGCTTGGATATAAAAGCCAAAATCTTTTCCCCAGCTTCTTCTAACTTGTGCTTATCGGTTTAGGAATTCGGAGCCATAGCAGCAGCTAGTGTTGCACATCAACAGTTCCTCTGTACATAGCAGAGACAGGGCAGTTCTTACCAGTGAGACCCATTCTTTACTTCATAGACCTGCTGACAGTAACTTTACAGCCAGGGAGCACAACAGAATTTTTAGTTTGTGCAGTGTGAGTAGGTAAATATAGTGTATGTCCAGTACCTAGCAGCAAGGCTCCTAGGTAATGCTGCTATAGAAACTGGGGGGGGTGGAGGGGTAGGAGGGAAAGATTAGGGCTTCCAAGGCAAGCTATGAATTGGTTGGTTGTTCATTGAAGGGACTTAACAAAGAAGATACTAGCAGCACTTGTCAGTGGTGACCTTGCCATTAAAAAAAAAAAAAAAACAAACAAAATGGAAAATCTTGATTTCTTTCTACCTTCCCAGTATCGGCGCCATTTGAGTTGTGAATGCAGTCATCTCTATGTAGCTTGCATGTGTAAAGTGCTTTGTGCCTGTCATTGTGAACAGAACACAATTTACTATTATATAACAATAGTAATAGCTATTGACCACATGAGTTTTACTTCTTAGGAGTTAAACTATAGTAACTTATACTTTGTTTTTTTTTATACTTTGTTTTTTATCCTTGCTGTGCTGCCTCTCTCTAAGGCTTTGCCTTGTCTCTTCAGAGCAGTAGAGATTTCCACAAAATGATCCTTGCAGCTGCACTTTGATTCTTACAGTGCTTGAGAGTCTGGCTTCTGGGAGTGACTGTCCATGAGAAGAAACATGCCTGCTCAAGGTGGACCACACTGTATAGTAATATATTTCTCATGTTTGTAATTGCAAATGTAATTAGCAAACAAGCTCTAGGGGATTGAGGACTTGAAACTTTCACTGCACATCATTTGACCCTATCTTGGCTGGACTAGAGCTTGTATGCCACTGTTAACCCTTGCTATTCTTGGAAAGAAATGCTCCTTCTAGTCTGACTGCTGCTATGTTTCCTCCCCCAGTTCCTGTTTTCTTTTTTTTTTTTTTTTTTCTTTTTTTGTTGGCTGTGAGCAGCATTGATTGTGCCTGTATTTGCTTACACCCTCTTTTATTGTGATAGCAAGTGCTTACGTTCCTCCTGCGACAGTCGCGCTAATATTTCCTCTCCTAGCACTTCTGACAGTCTGGGAAGCATTCTGCAATGCCCTTTGTGAAGAGCACTGTGTACCAGTAAGTGCTTTTGCATACTGAGCTGTTCAGTGCCTTCCTATCACCACAGGCAACGTTACTACTCAGTGCCCCTTGCACTTCGCAAAGACAACTTGCAAAAAGCAGGTGGCAAGCTGTTATCACACAACCTGCGAGGGCTCTCTGTCCCTGCTGAGCTGGAATTTTCTTGCACTCCCTTTTTGAATGGGGGAGGAGTAAGTATGTAAGAAATCCTGTTAATTTCGTGGAATTCTGGCAAAACTCAGTCTAGTCACCCTTAGGATGACTTTGTTATGCTACAAACAATATTCCTGATCCATAAGGATTTAGTGAACAATACGGAATCTGTTCTTAAATTCACAAATTTAGGTGTGCATAGGAAGCAAAGGGAGCTATTGTGCTTTTTCATGTGGATATTGTCTCCTATTTGTTTTCTTTTTTGTTTTCAAGATAGGACTTAAATTGCAATAAAATTTGTGATAGGACTGCTTTTTGGACAGTTTTATTTATTCTTGCATTTTCATGTATGTGAAATGGAATAGCATAAATGTAGAGAGCTGTTTTCATACAATTTTTGTCATGACTGTAAGGGCATTTCACAAATATTGCATCCTGTTAAAGGCCTGGAAGGAAAAGGAAGCCTATTCTGGTTTCTTCTTGGTAGAATAAGAGCCTTTGATGAGAGCCTTTTCCTTCAGTCCAGATTTTCCTTTTCCATTGCTAGAAATTATGTTGGATTTACCTTGTATTTGCAGGCTCATATATTTTACTTAAATTAGAATAGCCTGTAAGGTGGGTGATGAAAGTGGGACCTCCAGCTTAGAGTATCCTGCATAACAGGAGACAGTTTCTTGTAGCACCTTTTGTTTTGAATTGATTGTCAGTGTTTTACTGCAGCTGTTTTTAGATGAAGATTTCTTGTTGCTCTGTCTACTGTTCTAAAAGGCTTTTTGTAGATACAGCATATTTAGAAGTGTTATTTTCTAGGTTTGCCCCCCTTTTTCTCCTGGCACTTTAAAGTTCCCTTTAGTAATAATGGCCTTCAATCTCGGGTGATGGAGCCGTCACTGTGAACAATGCTGGTGAGTGTATTGTCTCACTGTCCTTTTACTCAAGAGAAAGGTCAAAAGAACAGCTTTTAAAAAATGTTCACTTCTCCTGTTACGATTTTGCATATGGAGATGATAATTTTAAGGATGTGTAAGCACTTGGGTGAAAATAAGACAGAAATAAATTTTTTTCCATCAGTTGTTGGATGTACAGTTTTTTTTAAACATGATGGCATGAACAATTACGCCCCAAATTTCTCGCCGAGATTTACACTATTCTAAATATTAAAAAAAATTAAACAGCTGAAAATAAGGACACTGAAGAATTATTCTTCAACAGATTTAATTGCTCTAAAGTCTTCTGTGTTGTTTCTGCTTTTATTCTGTCAATCTGTCAAATTTTTCATTATTAAACATATTATTTGTTCCTGATTTAAGAAATGATACTTACCTAGATGAGTTTTCCCCAGATGTGGCATCATAACAGCGGAGAACATAAGGTGCTACTGATTTCAGGGGTTTGGTTTTAAATTTCTTTTGGTGCACATAAGCAGTATTAGCCAATAATATGTTTTCAGTGGGTACAGTTTCTTCATACTTTTATTTTTTGAAACAATCTTTGATTTATACAGTAATTTTGAGGAGTTGCTGTCATTTTATTTTTGTTTCTGGCCTGTGTATGGCATATGATTGCTACCTAGCTCTAACAGTTCAGAAAGCTCTGTAGAGGAGGAAGAGCGATTTAATTCTTTAGAACACACAAATTCAGTATACATGATGCTGTTATCTACTTTTAGCTCTGAAAGTTTAATTCCGTTTCTTCCTAGTTTTTGTATTTCTGTTGATGAAGGCTATTTCAGTCATTTTTGTAGACTAAGGAACTAATGGTACAGGGAAACACTGAAAATATTTTCCTAAAAAACTAAAGACTAAAAATATCAGTGCCTATTGCGTGGCACTCTCTAGTAGGCAATTTTTGTTATCAGATTCATCAGTACTGCAGGGATACCTGGGTAGATCAGGGTTCTCTGTACACCTCATTGTATTAAGCAGCGACTTCCAAGCGATGATGTGCAGTTTCCAATGCATCCTCACCAGGAGTGGGGCAGGGAGGGGACCACGGCTGACTGATACAGTCGAGGCGCGCATTCAAAGCCGAGGAAATCCCAGCATGGGAACTTGCTTTTCAGTGCTTGGGCTACGTGAAGGGTGTTGACTTTATTTCTAGTGGGTTCTTTTTGCCCTAATAGATTGTAGCAAATATGACCTTTTGAAAATTATGTTTATATTGATATGTCTGTATGTATTACTTTACATAGATGGTGCCAGAAGCAATTCCTTTGGAATAATTGATGCAAGCTCTGTAGTGGCACCAAACACGCTGTAGAGGAGTAAAAAGAGTCAAAAGTGCAAGAGAAAGAGTTTTCTTGCATTCAGAGATCTGCTGGTACGCGATGGATGTATATCAGTGTGTGTGTACACGCTTAATTTTACATAAAAGTGCATATTCTATAAGTTAACAGAACATGTACATGAAGTACATAATTTTATATATAACTCCGTGTTCATTTGATATTGCATAGTGTACTGTTTCACTTAAACAGTTACTTATACAGTGTCTGTATGCATATGCAAGTCTTTCTGCATATGGGTGCATATTTCTCAATGTGTATTTGCATGTAAATGTAACAAAATAAGGACAGGTATGGCTATCTTCATCAAAAGGTTTTTCTGAGTCTCAATTAAAGATTGTAAATGTCTTCATAGCCTTGCATAGAAGGTGTTCTGTAAATGTAGAATGCTGTACAAATATGCAATATATAACATTTCTGCTTACAAAAATTGTTTCTCTTGGAGCATATATAATTATGGGTCATATAGGGTTAGGTGCTATGAAACAACTGCAACTGTCAAATCAATGCATATTAGAATTCATGATTTTTAAAGAAGAACCAAGGTTTTCTTTATTTGAAGTATCACAGAGGAAATTGAAAAACGGTGTGCAGAACATAAAGCTTGGCTCATGTGCCAGAGCCAGAAAAGTCAGTGATTTGGAATTTCTTTTTTATTTTTTGTTATTTTGGATTTTTTTTTATTTTATTATTTTTTTCTTTTCAATGTGATTTTGGTTTGGGAAGGCACAAAATGTCATGTGCTTCCCCTTACAGAATCCTTGTTTAGAATGTTATTTGACAATGAGGTACTTAATTTTTTTTTTATTTCAATACCTGTAGTATTTCTGACCGTTCTCTTTTTATTCTTTTCAAAGAGTTGTTTTATTTTAAAACAGAGCAGTTCCTTCTAGCAATTACAGCTAGGGGACTGTCATTGCAGGAGGAACTGTAAGCCCTAATCACTGTTCGTGCTCATTACTTCTCTAATGATACTGACTGCCCCTATTGAAATTTCTCCTCTTGAGTTCCTATTCTAACGTGGACTTACTTTTAAAGATATTAACAGACTTAATTCCACAGCCTTTTTAAAATAACATAATTATGTAACAAAGCCCCAAAGCTCTCACAAATATGGTATTTATACATGTTTTAAACCAATAATTTTCCTTATAATTTTCCCTTCAGGTGTTTAGAAAAAAACAGATGCAACCTCTCCTGCTCCTTTAATTGTTGGTTGAATGAAGAAAAAATTCCTGCTTTTGACTGGTCTGCTTTTTCAGCATACTATTACTTTGCTTCAGTCTCTGCAAAATGTTATAGATTCAATTCCCCTGTTGGACCAAGAGTTAAAAATTAATTCATGAATAATAAAAACCAATCAGTCTTGTTGAGTTTAAGAAGGATTAGAAGAAAGGGTTTTGTACAGAAGCAGTTGTATATCTTGGTGGTGATGTTGTTGGACTAATAGATATTGTACTTGGTCCCCTTGGTTATCTGATAAAGGTAGCTGATTTGCAAATAGGATTGTTATCCTGATGACTAACGAGTCTCATATTGGGTGGATTAAAAGAGGTTGGGCACCTGGTGTCTATTACAAGTTCTTGATTCCCTCTTAGGAGATAATTTATTTGATTCAGATGTGTAGATTGAAAAGGGACCAGGTAAATACATGCAATAAAGAAATGGTTCGTGCTACCTTAGCACAGCTGGGATTTTCAGGGGAGGTGATGTGACTTGGGCGCCAAATTGTACCGTCTGTCAGCATGCATGTGGTGGGGAGCTGTACGTAGCGCAGTAAGAGATGTCAGGCCATCCTGTGCTCAGATAGAAGTGCAGAAAAACTCCTGATCCCCTTGAGATAGATGAATGATTTGCACCTAGATTTTTGTGGCCTGTCCCTACATATATCTGTCTCTGTGTAGCACTGGAGAGGGGGAGAAGGAAGTAGGAGGCATGGCTTTGGAGGAGTGAGGGCATTCAGAATGAAGGAGATATCTTTTTTTTTTCTTATTTCAGAAATGGTTCAGAGCTTAACTTACAGTTTATGGGAAGCCTGTGAGCAAAGGTGGCTTGTTTCAGTGATGGTGCTTGAGCCTGACATATGGTATGGGAAGAAGACAGCCCTTCTGCGCCAGTGAGCCGTTCAGCCCAGTTAAATGGAGGTCTGGGGAAAAGAGGAAGGGGATATAGCTGCCATAGGCAGGAGTAGGAATGGATATATATTCAAATAACTGCTCCGTACGAGTTTAGAATTACAGAGCCTTGGTGAGGAAGTATCTTAAGTAACAAATTCTCCTGTAAGAGGAATTTGCTGTCACACCTAAAAGCCACAGCATCTGTCTTAGCTGTTGTGGGAAAACTTGCAAATGTAGGATCTTTGGGAGGTTAAAGACAGTGAGGTACAGCCTGCAGGTGACTGGCTGGTAGATCTGGGTAAAAATAAAGGCAGCGTAGAGAGAAGTGTCCTTCCATTAAAAGGTCAATAGTTCTGCTTCCCGCAGTGAGGGACTGGCCAGTGGCTTTGACTTCACCTGCCCATTGCTGTAGCTCAGGTAGGAGCTGGAAGAGCTCTGCAGCCATCTGCAGGGCTCTGCTGACAGTGCGCCGGGCATCTTGCTGCTGTGGAAGGGGCTGCAGGGCCTACCTGGAGAGCAGCCATGGCACCTTTCTGTTTACAGGCCAGCTCCTGAAAGCATCCAAATTACTTTGTCCTCTAAAAAGTACACGTGGGTTTCTCCTGGGCATCTTGGCAGTGCTGACATTACTGCATTAAGAGGGAGTTTCCATGTAGCCTCCAGGTAGGCCCTCTGTCATCCCTCACAGGTCCTACTCTGCATGCTCCCTTTTGCATCTTACTGATATATATTTGGATGCTGTCACCACATCCCCTGAAGAGCAGTTCCACTGTCTGTGGAGATCTCATGGTAAAGAAGCCAGATGAGTCAAGAGAAATGTTAGTGTTTCCCATATGAGTTTCAGGCAGTCTTTGAGAAATATATTTTATGTGTAAGCATCTTTAGTGTACTTACACACAGTTTCTAAATGAAGCAGCCTAGATTTCTCACAGAATCATAGAGTGACTGAGATTGGAAGCAATCTCAGGGGGGCTATGTGGTGCAGTTCCTCTGCTCAAGCAGGGCCACCTGCAGCTGGCTATCCAGAACCATGTCCAGGGCAACTTCTGGATATCTCTAAGATGGGAGACTCCACACCTTCTCTGGGAAACCTGTTCAAGTATTTGTTCACCCTTACAGTGAAACTTTATTTCCTGTGTTCAAGCAGACCTTTCTGTATTTCAATTCATGCCTTCATCTTGTGCCCCTTGAGGTTTTTTTACTTGTACTTGAGTTCACCCAATTGTTTTATGTTTGTTATAACTCTAGGTTGACAGCCTCTTCTTAATAAAGTGACATGTAGGAATTTTAGGTACATGTAGGTTAAACCTATGTGGAAGAGAAGTATCCCCCACCTGGTTCCGTAGCAGTATATCTTAATGTCACTTGTGTAGGTGATTGTCAGCTGGGAGTATAACTGATTGTTGGTATCTAAATTGCTGGGCTCTTGCAGCCTGAGTTAAAAATGGCAGGTATGTTGTCTTAAATTTGCAAACAGCTCATCAGGAGCATCTGTTGTGTCTCATCAGGAGATGCAGCAGTTTCTCATCTAGTCTAGAGTATAGCTTGTCCACATCACAGTATGATAAATACAAATAAAGAGGTATTTGTTTCAGATAACCTCTGTATCTTTTTCTTAGTCAGTAGCTGGATTATCAGGGTTCTGTCCTTACAGTGTAAATGAATAGCAGTAAGCAATAATTAAATGCAGCTTTAACAAAGAACAAACCATTAATTTGGGGGTTGCCATTATTTTGGCTTCTCGATCCTCATTGTTTCTACTTTCTTATGGGGAAATGACATCAGAGTCGCCTCACTGATCTTTGGTACGTCACCATTGTGAGAGTTAGGATAAGGATTTGACACTGTTCATGGTGTGGACTACTGAACCGGGGAAAAAGCCTTTAATAGCCATAGAGAAAAAATTTTGAGGAGGATGCCATATTAAAATGACTTCTACCATGACGGAAAACCTTCTGCCTGTAATAATGTAGTCAATACTTGCAGCCTTCTAGAAGCGACTACTGTGCTAACAGGTTCTGTTTCACTTGCAGCAATAGGTAATTTATATCAGGTTGCTTCCACCTTCTGAGAGCAAATAGCAACCATGAAATGCTGTCACTGTTGTTGAGGGAAGAGGCTGGTGTTAAGAATTTATATGGGAAACTAGACAAGCAGAATCCACAAGATGAAGAAGCCATCTTACAGCTTTCAGCATGTTTTGGAACTTGATTTTTAAAGCTGTCTTCAAAGGTACTTTGGATCTGAATCTGCTGTTACTTGTGTAAATGACAAGTAACTGTGAAAATCAGGTGAGATACACCAATGTTAAACTGGCACAAGATTAATATTAGGCCATTCAGCTTAACATCATAGTAGAGGAAGATATACCTGGAATCAGTATAAGAAATCATATTGAAAGGGACACAAAACGCAGTAAAGCTTTGTATGGGAAGGGCAGAAACTAATAATTTTCCTTCTGTAAAACTTTGCCAGGTGCTGTTAGTGCCTCAGATCGCCAGCTGTTTCTTTCGGATTTCAGGTTTCATGCTTCTAATGCATGAAATGATTTTTACAGCCCTTTGGGAATAATTCTGGAATATGTTCGAGAAGGCTACTTAGTGGTAACTGGGGAAAAGTTTGATACATTGCTAAAATGCACAGAAGACAAAATGCCAAATGAGGTGTGAGAGGAGGTGAAGTTTGAACTCACTGAAGAATATTATTGCGATAAAACCAGAGCAGAGGTGAGTAAAGCAGGACTCCAAAGAAATGTTCCTGCATGTGGGGAATTCCAGAGAGCTCCAGATGAGAATGTCCTTTGCCAAATTCATGAGGATGAAACCTGTGGAAGAAGGCCTGTGCAAAGAAGGACTAGAACAAGATAGCTGGGGAGAAGAAAGCTGGCTCTATTTCAAGCTCCTTTTAAGTTATCTATATACTGCCATCAACCTGAGGAGCAATTTCATTTTTATAGCAATAGATAAAATCAAGAAAAAGTGGAAGGCAAATGTAACAAACTGTGCCTTAAGCCATGCCTCCTTGATATTCCCCTGTGTGTAGGAAATCTAAGCTCAGCATCATCTGATTCTGTAGTATCTTCAGAGATCCAATGCTGCAAGGAAATACAAAAAGCAATGCCAGGCAAAGCTCTACTGCTTTAGACGAGATCCAAAGGAGAGCTGATCTTGAGCATTTTGGGCTGTAAACAGTATACTTCCAGTAGGCACTGTTGGAGCTCTGTTTGATTGGAGATAGTGAGCTGGAGGAAGACAAGCAAGGGTAAGAACCTGTGTCATGGAGGTTAAGATCAGACTGTGACAGAGTCATGGTGACTGAAAAGCTGAGGGCAATAGCCCGGTGGCTGTGGCTGCGCTTACTATGTGACTAAGGTTTTTGTCTGAAGTATGATAGGAAACATCTGTTTCTCACTACTTTTTTCATTTAACTTACTGAACATAAACTGAAAACACCCAGCCATTTCTTCCTGCAGAAAGATGGAATTTGAATACAACAGTTTTAGGAGAGAGAGATCACAAAGGAGAAAAAAAGATTTTGCTAGCACTTGCACAGGTTTCTGTTGGTAAAATTGAATGAGAGTTTGCTTAAAAACTGGGGTCAAACCGTGCAAAACTACCACTTTGTTTATCTCCTAGCTTTTTAATTCGGTATGTGCTGTATGGCCTCTGCACTGGAAATGGGCTTTTCTTCAGATCTACAGACTGTCCTTTTTTGCATCTCTGTTACTACAAGGTGAAAGTTGTCAGCAACATCCTTGTGAGGTGAGAAAGGCGCATATGTAAAGCTTGCCCACAGAAACACACAAGTCCTGTCCACTTGACAGCCATGTTGTGGTCCCTATCACTAACTGGAAGCAGAGCCTCTTTCCTGTACCCATTGTGGGGAACCTGAAAGCTCCTTAGTGCTGGGAGCAAATTGCACTGGGGAGAGGTGATGAGACGTAGGGCAGCAGGATATTGCAGAGAGCAGAGAAGCTTTGAAATGGAGCTTTTGACATTGGAAAGACCTGCAGCGTGTAATGTCATGGGGCCTGAAGAAAGAACTGTTCCCTTGGGATGAGGAGATTTATTACAGTGTGTTTAGCATCCCTGCAACTAGAGAAAGAAGATGCACATTAGCAGCTGGTAGGAGGCCTGTGCTGCACTTCTGCTCCAAGGGAGCGAAGAAGGCAGGAATGATGCATTGCTGTGAGTTGGGATGGGAGTAGAGTCCTGTGCATCAGTTGGGCAAGTTTGATAAACACTGGCTTGGTGTAGAAGTGGTGAAAACTTGGGTGTCTTTTTTTCATTGTGATAGAGATATTATGGAATATCCCCTTGAGAAAAACCTTGCAGTCAGTGAGCTGGAAAAGGGGGGAGCTGGGCACCACTAACCAATTTTTAAACATTTTCTACCCTGTTCTACTGGCCACTCTTGCCTATTAATATGTTTTCAAGTCTTTGTGTTGTGTTGCAGGATTAAGGGTGTTTACCTGTTGCTTCCTTCTGGCTCTTGGCAGTGTGATGCCGGAGATGGTTTCATTTTCTCCCAACTTCCATTTTTATTGGAGGTCCTTTCTGCTCAGTGAGAGGGAGGGAAGAGAGAACAGCACATGACAGCACCTCTTCTACTTGAGGAGTTTATGGTCTGGTGGCATTGCTTTGTGGCTGTTCTTGTGGCTTTTCACATTTGTGCAGCAGTCCTTGCTCTAGCAGGTGTACATAGAGATGGGGAAGGGAAGGAAGGATCTGTATTTTGCCTGTTCTTGAAAGATAATTTGTGTTGATACTCATATAAATACTTAATATATCAGTGAACATATGGAGGGTTACATATGGTATGTCTCGTATTTCTTGGTGTAAATGGATTTGCTACCTCACATTATGTGCCTTATGCATGCAACCTTTACATACATCTTGTGTGTGTCCATTCTTCCTAAAGCAAGCAATGTTATCTCCCATGAAGCTCTAGTTTCAGAAGTGCTTCTTGCTGAACATGGTTTTGAAGCATCTCCTTGGCCTGAGGAAGGGGCTATTAGAACTCCACCTGTAATGGTATCACATAAAATAGCCTAACAGGAGTGTGAACTGGCTGAATGAACATTAAATCTGTGACAGAATTATCATAGAATAGTTAGGGTTGGAAAGGACCTTAAGATCATCTAGTTTCACCCCCCCTGCTATGGGCAGGGACACCTCCCACTAACCATGCCACCCAACGCTATGTCCAACCCAGCCTTGAACACTGCCAGCAATGGAGTATTCTCAACTTCCCTGGGCAACCCATTCCAGTGCCTCACCACCCTCACAGTAAAGAATTTCTTCCTCAGATCCAATCTAAAC
>JASSUY010028660.1:0-13236 GCA_032466535.1 Forpus xanthops | reverse complement strand
ATCTGAGGAAGAAATTCTTTACTGTGAGGGTGGTGAGGCACTGGAATGGGTTGCCCAGGGAAGTTGTGAATACTCCACTGCTGGCAGTGTTCAAGGCTGGGTTGGACATAGCGTTGGGTGGCATGGTTAGTGTGAGTTGTCCCTGCCCCTGGCAAGGAGGTTGGAACTAGATGATCTTAAGGTCCTTTCCAACCCTAACTATTCTATGATTCTATGATTCCTTGTTCCCTCCTTCACCACCTTTGTTTCAACACTAAAATTGTTAATCTTCACCTGCTTGGAGACTGCCACCACAAGCAGCACCTACCTTTATTGTAACAAGGTGCCGTTCAGCAGCCTTCCTATTTTCACAGGAAAATGGGACCACACATCATTGACCCTGAAGTGCAGCACTTACAAGAATAAAGTGTTTTGGTTGGGATTGTAGAACATCCTTTTCTTTTGTGTTGGATTCAGTTCTAGCTGTCCTGAAATACCCACTAGAGCTAAAATGTGACAATCTCTTTCTGTAATGGTAGGAGGGAAATTGGTCTTTGAGAGCTGAAACATCACTGAACATGGCAGATATGAGAAGGCTTTTTGTCTTTTCTTATGCAGAGGTGTAAGTTTCTTCAGCTCGTCTTTCTTATAGCCAAAAGCTAAAAAAACCTTAGTGACTTCCATCTGAAGATTGTTGTCTTGTGTTACAGAAGGTTTTAGACTAGCCTCCAGGTGAAGTAGATATTACTGGATGTCACACAGAATGTGCATATCCCAATACTGGTAAAGATGTTAACAAGAATTAAATTTCTTCACAATGTGCTTTCCATATGCATGTTCTGTATCCCGTGTCTCTACCTTGGAATATTGAGGTTTGTGGGAAGCATATGTTGCTCCATGAGATCTACACACAAAGCCGGGAAGTCTCCAAGTGGAAGATGTGCATAGACAACACATCTCATAACTCCTAAGGCCAGCTGTTTGGTAGCTCTTCTTCCCTTTATTTTTCAGTGAGTGAGTATGTAAAAAGGAACTAATGTTTTATGTGGGACATGGACCTGAGTCCTGAATGTGGCCTGGTTAAATTTTTATCACACTAAAACACTGAAAAGAATTCTTGTTTTTGAAGTTTGAGCCAGATCTGTGTTTGAAAGATACACTGGGTATTTTAAAAATATAGCAACAATTTGTAAAAGAGAATAAGGAAGGTTTGTGAAAATAATGATGCTGAACAGTGCATGCAAAAGCAAGCTTTATTGAAAGAAGAAAAGCATTAAAGATGGAGAAGGGAGGGAGGAGTCTGTAATTTTGCAGTATTTGATAAGAGACCTCTGTTGAAGTGAAATGATGCTCCAGTTATGGTTTTGTTTCTTAACTCAAATTTCTTGTCCTTCATGTTGCAGAAGGAAGTTTGAGAGCATGCAAGTAACCCAAAAAACTGAAATAGATACAGAAAAGAAACATTATTTTCTATTTGCAGAATTTCCTAATATTTAAATATAAATATCCTAAAAATATTTAGATATTTTTTCAAGGGTGTAATTTAGGTTCTAGAATTTTGGGTGCTTGAGTTTGGTGACACCTCTGTGGCAGGTTTGAAATTGAGGAAGTGGGGTGAACTGAGCACTGCAGGACAAATTAAAAGTTATAGGCAAATTTGGACCAGGTTTGTACTTCTCCAGAATCCTGAGACTGAAATCCCTGCAGGTTGTGTTGTCAGGACTACTTGATGCAGGAGACAAAGGTACCTGTCACTTCCTCCCTCCCTCCACATGAAGCGCATGTTTGAGCTCTTATCACCTAATCAGTAGATTTGTACCCTGCCCCTTCCCCATCACAATTGCTTCCCAAAGCTCAACATCTAGAAAGGAGGAAAGTGACTCAAAAGTGTCAGCCCTCAGGGTACAGCAGTTGTTACCCACTCTTGGAGGGCTGTTGTGCTTTTATTATTCCAGCTAAGGAGAATAAATAGCTTGAAAGCCCGAGGCTCCATCCCATATCTGGTTCTTCCTAAAACAGAGGGCAGTTTGCTGCTGCCTTCGTATCACCTCTGGGGTACACCTTATGCCTTCCCATCTAAGGATTTTTACCCTTTCTCCTGGCTGTGTGCTTCTGCTGCCCTGGATATGTTCCTGGAAGAACTCTGCCTGTGACGCAGCAGATCCCTGTCCCAGGGATCAATATGATGTTGGAGTACAATGCTAGGGCTGGCATTGCCTACTCCTTTCAGGTCTGGCATTGATTATCTGCAGCCTGCAAATAGAAGTGGAGCAGTAATGCTCCACAACCTCGATAACCCATCCTCAGGAGCCTGCCAAAGTCAGGGGTCTCCTTGCTGCCACCGCAGCCAATAGAGCCATTTCATTAGGCTGGAAAGGTTAATTGCATTGAAAACTGGCGTCATCCTCAGCGCATGACCACTGTAGGACTCCACAGTTGTGTGAGGCCTGAATCTGTCTCAAGGAGAGTGGACGCAGCTGAGCTCTGAGAAATTTTGCTAAGCAAGGCTTCCGTGTAGGGCAGTCAGACACCATATCTGTTGCAGTTCTCTTGCTGAAGTCTCCTTAATTTAGAGAAAGCCGGTGAGGGGGTGACTGATGTGGATGGTGGTTGTGGTTAGAAGGGCGCTTGGTCTTTTCATAGTCTTTGGATTGCATCCTGCTTGCGTGCATGCAGTAAATATGGAGGAGTGGCTCATACAAACTACGGGTCTTACTCAGAGCTACGCAATTGAAGGAAGAGCACAGCAGGCTGGGAATCATGGTCTCTGTGCGCTGCAGCTCTGCACTGAAGTGGCGCTTTTGAGTCTCTCTGTTCTGTGTTCACAGCGAACAGAGCTCAAGCTCCTGGAAAGTTGTTGCTGAAGCCACTTAAGAGGTATAGGCCTCCTGCAGCAGAAGACCACTTATGTACTTCCAAACTCTTAAAACTGTTACCTGTCAAAAAACCAAGTGGAAGGCTCCCTCTGCTGAAAGTTGGCCCTGTGAAAGTTCAAGTGGTCTTTAGTGCATTGTTAGGCTTTTTGTGTATGTTAGCTAGTTTTTGGTCAGAGAAATTTGTTTTGTGATTGACATTTGGTTTTGGGGGTTGTTTTTTTTTTGGTTTTTTTTTTGTAAGGGTTTGCAGGGAGTCTGCTGCATGTACACGATGTCACAATTCAATTTGCCAGAGTTCTAGAAATTAAGAACATTCTGATCATCTGACAACTTTTGAGGGTCTAAGCAGTGTTTTTCCTCATAGTAAAGAGGAAATTACATTTTTGAAAAGACGCAGGTTTTCTGTTACCTTAGCAAGTGTCATCTCATTCTTTTGTTATGAATGCCATCTTAGGAAGCAAATAGGGATTGACATTGGGTCCTGAGATTTGGCTACTGTACGTGAAATGTTCTGAGGTGCTCTTACTGAAAATATTAGAGCAGAAGATTAATTCTCAGTTTGACACAGAAAACTTTGCAAACTACTTACTAGTTGGTGACTGAGCAAAGCCATGAGTTTCAGCTTCTTTTATAAACTCTTTTCTGCCCCCTTTCATAGCCATAGTCACCTTTTGTGGGCGATCTTGCCCAACATTTTTTCTTATGTCTTCTTGCTCTTCTTTCCCCATGTGCCACATTTTGAACCAGAACGTTGGTTTCAGGGGAGGGAAACATCCTGCTGTAAATCAGAACTTCAGCTGCTAAACAGAGAGATGAGGACAGAAGGATGTGAAGATGCTGGATACGCACAGCTGCTGCTTTCTAAAGGGAGCCCTTTGCCATACACTCAGTCACATTTCTGTCAGGACGTGACTGTTGTGGCATCCCAGCTACATGTGCCAAGCACCAGTGCAGTGCCTGACGTTCTTTGTATTACTGCAAGGAACTTACTGAAATAGGATCTCCCTTTGAACCTGGTCAGCTGATTGTCCACCTTGCCCACTTCTTACAGATTTGTGGGACAGGCCTTAAAAGGTTCACATGTTCATATCATGTCTAATTCCCAGCACATACCAGGGCTCTGGAGCTCCCGTGTCCTCTGTCTCTGTGCAGGAACTTTCTGCTGCAGCTTGAGAGGAAGTGAATGAAAGAAAGAACTTAAAGGTCTGAAGGAGGAAGACAAGAAAGGAGGGCAGGAGGGAACCTCTCAGGTTCAGGAGAGCTATTTTGAGATGCTCTTCCAATGTGCACAGGATTCTTGGTGGGAAGGACACAGTGAAGAGCTTTCTCTTTAATACAGTGTGCATTTTATCTCCGCAGACTTCTTGCAGACTTAGTTTAAAGATCTTAGCTCAATACCATTAGTGTATCTCTGCTGAAGGCCCTTTATAAAATTGATTAGAAAGTGGGCTTTTGCATGTGTGTGTGTGGGCTCTAATCTGATTTGAGTCCAAGATGGTATCTTTAATTCAGTGCATCGCGGCAACTAACTCACGAACTTCACTGAGACTCAGAGTCCCTAATTTGGTTTGAGAATACATTAGCAAAACGAACTCAGAAGGGCCCTTTTTGGAGAGAGAGGGAGGGGGTATCCTTGGAGGGGGTCTTGGGGATGATGGGAAGTATTGACTTGACAGAGAAGAGTCGTGGATTTAAACAAGATCCTGGGCAGGATATTCCTGCAGTGGTTCCCAGGAAACAAAAAAAGGGAGGAAAGAGAGGAGATTGATTGATTGCTGGCCTTACACAAACCATGGAGAACAAAGTGAACCTCAGAGCATGCTTAACCCTTTCTTCCCATGCAAACAGAGAGAACTTGAGGTGCTGTTTATCCAGAACTGTTTGCTCTCTTCTCATTTCTTCATCCTGCTCCCTGGTCTGATGCCTGTAGCACATACTAGCATTGCAGAAGCAATAGTTTGCTTTTGGACAATGACCCCTACTACCAAATCTTTTCTGGACTGATCCAACTCAGAGTAAAATATTAATCGCAGAATCATAGAATGGTTTGGGTTGGAAAGGACCTTAAGATTATATAGTTCCAACCCCCCTGCCATGGGCAGGGAAACCTCATGCTAAACCATGTCACCCAAGACTCCATCCAGCCTGGTCTTGAACACCACATATCTTTCCTTCTTACTTCCTGAAATAGAAAAAAGAAAAAAATACACGCAAGAAGTAAGTGTTTGCAGTGAGACAATGACAGCGGTGTTTTGCTGCACGTGGTATGTAAAAGCCTAACCTGGGATTCATGGAGTAGGTATGTATAGCCGCTGCCTTTTTTATGGCTAAACTTTACTCATCAGATCCCCCATCCCTGTATGATATGTACTGGGGGTTCTGTAGCATTCGGTGTGATCCAGTTGGGGAAGAGGGGAAAGAGGGCAGAGAAACTCTCCAGGTTCCTCCCATCCATTTTAAATAAAGAATTATTTTAACTTAAGAAATTATTAAAGTAAATGGGGGAGTAACTCATCTTAGATTCTGTTGGGTGCTATAGAAATACTCAAGATAGAAGTAAATATTTGATTTGAAAATGTAATTAGTAAGCTGTTAAACACAAAATGTTTGCTGTGTTAATTCAGTTTTATGGCTGAGGTCTTGCAGGCACAGATGTCAGAAGAGTGTCAAGTTCTGCCTCCTTCAGTATTCCCCTTGCAGCTGGGTATTATTTTGTCATGGCAGGAGTATGGTGTTCTGGGACTTGCTGTCTAAATTTTGTAAATTGGTACAATTCAGTTTTTTGTAAGGGAAGTTTTACTGGTTTGTACCCAGTCTGGCCATTAATATAGTGTCTGACTTACATTTTCAAATGAAGGCTCCTAAATTGTGTTTGCAAAGTACTTACATAAGCCTGCCTGTGTGTGCTTGGGAATGTAACTGTCTTTGTGCAATGCCACATTATGGTTGTTTTAGGCAGAGAAACATCAAAATTACTGACTTGAGTGTATTGCAGACTGTTTGGTGTACTGGTCCTTTCTGATATATTTCCATTCCATTGCATGAGTCCAAAGTCAGCCAAGACCACATCTGCACAGAGGGCACAACATTTTTGGAGAAGATTTGAGGCCCTTCCTCTCAAGCATTGCATTTTGAAAGACAGAGCTGACTATGCTTTCAGGAATGAGGAATCACAAAAACAGAAACCTCAGAAATTGAAGGCTTTGGCAGTAGGTCTTACTGTGTCATTTGGATATGCAACTGGATTCAAGCTCAGCCACCTTCCAATAATTATTTTTGTTAGCCCTCATGCTCTGCAAAGAGCATACCATATGCCTAGTTGAGGTTCCTTTTTACCTCCTTTGATGAGCTGCTGAGGTCAGCAATTTTATTTCAGTAGCTTGCTCTGATGAACTTTATTTCTACACCAGCCTCCCCATCCAGACAATGCTGCAGTGCAGAGAAATAATCCAATTTTACTTGATTATTAATAATTACTCTCAGCTGCTATTTTTTCAGTTGATTGATTAGAATAAACACTGCTCTGATGGGATCCACCAGAATCCATAACTCCCCTTCATTCTCTCTAGCTACTTCAGCTCCTGCTTCTCCAAACACAATATGAAATGTGAGGTTGTAATGCAGAGTGGCTTTTTTAAATATGTCTTCTTGCCTGTTTTTAACTAGTTGTGACCAAAGTTCATTTATCTGGATTGGTAGAAGTTCACAAGACCTCTGTAATGTCTCTGATTTGGTAGCCAGTGCTTTTGCTAAACAGATATGTTTCCTACTGTTCAGAATTGAAGCTGGACAAAACTTCAGTCTTTTAGTCTTCCAAACTGATCAAAGACTACAGGTTTGCAGGAAATGCGTTCATATTTACAGCTTTTTCCCTTATCTGACTGATTGTGTATCCCTTTAGCAGGATTTCAGGCCCTGAGTCGCTTTGGAGGGATCTCATATTGTGGTTGAGGTTTTGCTGTACCAATTTTGACAGTTTCCTTTTAATATTTGGAAGGAGCATATCAGAGGGCACTCTCCCAAGAAGTCATGGCTTTAAACTGTTCTGAGCAGTTCTGCAGGGACAGAGGGATTTTAAAGCCTTGGCAGATTTGTCAGGAACTTAAACACCTCAGCTAAATTAATGCACACAAAAAAATATAGGAAAGCAAACATTAATGTTCGTATTTGCATCAGCCTTGTGTGCAGTCAGGAGCAACCTCTCCCAGCACGGTAGTTCACTCCCTGTGGTTCCCTTGTTGATCCAGCCTATTTTGTACCAGATTTGCTGTGAATGTCAAGTCGTGAGCAGCACTGCAGCGAGTACCTAAGGAAGTCACCACAGGCAGTTCAGGTGTAGCTGGGGTGAGCAGTGATTTTTGTACAAAATAGCTGCTGTTAAACCTGTGGAATTCCCTCCGGGGAGGTGGTCAGTGCAGCATGGGAGATGGTTTTACTGCTTGTAGCTGTTTTGATTTCTAGCTTGGGTTCCTTAAATTCATCCCGTTTAGAGAATAATGCTGTTTCCAAGGCGGGAAGGTGGGAAACAAGAAAATTGCTTGAACGTGGACAGAATTTACCTCATCTTTGCAAGCAGGACAGTTGTCAAAGGTGCCTAGAGCTTAGGCTATTTATCTGCTTAGGATGAATCCAAGGAAATAAATAAATGAATCCCTGTTAGATCTTTTTAGGGAGCCTGTTGCTGAATTTCCTGTCTGGACTGAAGTGCCTAGGGTGGACAGGTCTGTCACTGCTGGCAGCAAATGGGCTTTCAAAGGATGCTCAGGCTAATGAATGTCACCCAGAAATGGCAATGTGTGGATGAATGGATCTACTGTACCCCATGATATACAATGGTTAGATAGGGTCATCTGTACAGTGTGACTGGCAGGAGAAGACCGTTTATTAGAGGAAGTGGGGATTTCTGAGAAAGCCCTGTATTGGGAAAGATTTGTTCATCTTGCTTTTCTTCCCAGGAACATTTGAAATAAAAGTGCGTTCGAAGGAGGAGAACATTAACACTAGAAGACAAGTCTCCAGAAATCTAGTGAAGGGCATGGGATAGCTGCAGTGTTCAAACATTCAGGTGACTCTTCAGGACCTGATATCCAGTTACTGTTCAGATCAATAGAAATCATGATTTAATTTCAACAGTAGTTGAATCAAGGCTTAAATGAAGAGATAGAATATTACTTGTCATTTATTTCCACTGTAGCTACAAAATGCTTCGTTCAGGTGGCAGGTAAGTTATTTATACTCAATTCCAACAGTTTTTCCTCAGCAAAGTGAAGCAGTATTTTGTGGCTTATAGAGCTGCCAAGAAGTAGCTCTCCTTGCTGTGAGTGAATGAGAAAGAAGTTTCATTCAAGCTCTCATCAAAGTGGATAAAGTGCCTAGGTCAATTTTTGTAAGTTGATAGGGAGACAGGGTTTTGGAGCTTCTGATCACATGCCAGCAGTGATTTCATTGTGATGCAGAAGAAATGGGGTAAAGCTTAAATGGCACCAGATAAAAAAGCAGAACTGGGTTTCTCCAGCAGCACTCAGCTTTCAAAACAAGTTGATTTTTGACTGTGGGATGCTCCTTGACACATGGTTAATCCCTCAGTAATTCAGGATGATCATTGTATGAGTTGGTGGCACAGCATCTGTGGTACTCCTGAATTTCCAGAACAGTTCCACCTTTTCAGGTGTTTCTGATATAGTTTGCCAGTATCTGCCTCTTTATGCTGCCTGGTTAAAGAGGATAGCATGAGGTGTCAAAAAATTTCTATCACATTAGAACATATGTGTTTCTGAAAGTGTATAAAGAGACACCTACTGAGGGAAGCAAAAGAAGAGATCAATGTGGCGCATACAAGGAGGGGAGCAGCATGAAATTTAGAATCTTGTTTCACAGAATGTTTATTGTTTCAAAATGTTATTTCATCCCAAATCTGGCTGCAGCCTGAAATTTTAAGCAGAGTGGAAATTCTAGTAAAATTTATTTTGAGGAAACTTTCAATATTTTGTTTCGGTTCAATGTTCTTGAGCCAGTGCATGATTGGTCAGTCAGAGAACACATGAGGCAGCACATGATGGGCTAAACAAAGCAAGATTAAACATTTCTTTTTCATTAGAGTTGTTTTGTAAATCTTGCAGTACAAAACATTGCCAAAATTAACTTAGTTCTGTAATGGGACAGAGTAGCATTTTTTAACAAAATTAATTTTTGATTAAAAACTTGTAGTGAAGTGTAACTGCAAAGGAGAATGGAAAAATGGGTTGTATGGAGGTGTGGTCAGGAGGCAGTTGGTGTGTGAAATAGCACCTAGGGCTATAGAGATAGGATTAGGCAGTATTAGAGATAAGTTTATTGTGTAGACTGGGTCACAGAGGACTGGGCTTAAAGTTCATTCTGATGTAGGAGGAGGTCAGAATTGGTCTGTATAATACAGCCAGGTTTGTGAAGCCAATGTTGTACTCCTCTGGCTGGCTTGCATGCAGGAAAAGACTAGCTACACAAGCTACTTAAACAGGCAGATCTCTGAGCTGCTGTGCTGAAGAAAGAGGTTCAGATTCTGCTGATAATCTGGAGCAGAGGCCACTATGAGAGCACGGGACTTATCTGTCTATCTGATCCTTCTGTTCATCAAACTCATCTGCGAGCTTCATTCTTTCAATCACAGTTGCTGATTAACTGTCACATGTTCCTGAGATGCGGATAATTCAAGACCTTGTTCCTGCTTTCCACCTGAGGAAGCAATGTCCTGGTTAGCTGCAATGACTTGCTTCAGTCTAAAGAAGAGTAATGTTGAGTCTGGAATTAAGGACATTTTTGGCTGCATTTTGGAGGCTCAGTATGCTGTATGTCATTGCCCTATGTCATAAATATACAGCCAGTGACTAGTAGTCATTACATGTATATGGGCCTTTAGGTTGTGTTTGGAGCATGGATGCCTAGTGGTGTGATGTAGGTATAGAGTGGTTTCTCAGAAACTGCTCCCAAGAGCGGGCACAGGAATGTGGACACAGAGAAGGCCTGGGAGAGCAAGGTGTATACATGGATCTGGCCAGAGAGATGGCTGTGGAAAACAGGCTTAGTTTGCCAAGGGCAGAGGAAACTGGGGGGCTGGGCACACAGAGCAGATGAAGTGTATGTGGAGTTATAGATCCTGGCTTTATGCATCACATTGATCTCATTCAGTGTGTTATACTTAGCATTTCACTTATATAATGTCAGGGTATTACACAGGTCTGTTTATTTTTAACTCATGGATGACTGGCAGTTTCAGTCTGGATGCTGTCTGGTAACAAAATGTGAGAAATTTGTTTGGAATCTTTGTAAAAGGATCTCCAAGAATTGAGAGAAATGCATTTTCTTGACTATTTATATTACCTTTTCACCTGGGAGCAAAGTCCAGCACAGACACACTACGTAGGACGTGGTGAAAGTATTGACAACTATTTGCATGCTTTGGTAAATTGTTGTGTCATTTTGTTATATGTGTTGCATTTCATTTAGGAATTAGGTAGGAAAAGCAGAGGGGGCCTAGGTGCATTCTGCATTATGCAGTAGGAGTCTAGCCCAAAAGCCAGCCACCGAGCCTGGAACTAGAAGCTGTATCATAACCATATGGTCATGCCTGACCTAACTGTAGGTTAGCTGTTCACTAGCTTGCTATTTGTGCTGTGTTTCCCATTGTAGACAGGGTTTAAGTGAAATCAGTTGGGGGATTTGGCAAAGGGTTCCCTGATGTAAACAGGGGCCAACAACTGCCAAAGGTCATCTCTTACCAGCACCTCTGGATGACCCTTTCTTGCTGTATCACTGCCAGATTCTCTAAAGGCAGTTACCATTTCACACTGTATTAAAGAATCCGGCAAGGCCTAGGAGAGTATCCTCCTTCCTGGTTTTATACATAGCATCCTGCATCAAGCTCTAAGGCCTAGTGAATGCCAGTGGAGCTAGACTCCAGAGCTTGCTTTAGAAATGACCCTGTTTGCTCTGATGGGTTTGCAGTGCTCACTGCTGGCTTGTTGCCAGACATGGATTTTCGTTTCCCATTGCTCTGAACACTTGCATGGCTCACACACATAGAGTTCAGTCTATCAGTAATGAGCTTGTTGGAGTTGTCTACTGGAAGGAATGTATTTAGTTTCCAAGACCTCCCACCACCAAATTATTTGGCAAAATCTTGTAAATGAATCCGTGCTTCTGCCTATTCCCGCTGCTTGTACAGGTTGCCTATACCTTCTGTTCTGCACACGTCTGTTCCCCTTCAGCCCAGTACTGTCTGTCCATCTCCTCTTTGCATCTAATGGAGGCTGGTAATCCCGTTAGGTGATTGCAGCAGGCGCTGCCGAATTTGCTTGCAAGCGCCTGTGCCAGGTCGAGTGTCATTGCCAGCAGCACTCTTGGCGGGATGAAGGTTGCATTAGCGAACAGTAATTGAAATGCAAAATAACATTTTGATCGAGCGAGCAGGCTGTTTATTTATCAGATCAATAGCCAAAATGCCCCATCTGGAGAAGTCAGCATGATAACAAGTGATAGCATTCCAAGGGCAACGGGAACAAGCACAGCAGGGAGGATATGCCGGCAGGGTGAGCTGGTTTGGCTTGGGTCACACCGGGCCATCGGTTGCTGAAACTTGCTTCATTTTGGATCCCTTCTTTGTAGAGGGAAGTCCCCCCTCCTAGCAGTGCCTACAAAGGATTCCAGACCTCTGGACAGAGAACAAACAGTTCTTAATACAAGATCAGACAGAGTGCAGACATACATAAAATCACGTGAGGTCTTCTCATGCTTCTGGTAGGCACAGGGCTGTGACTCAAATGCACACTGCGGATGATGTTGCTGAGTTAGATAGTGGGTTTTTTTTGATTCTTTGGGTTTGCTTTAGTGCATTAAAGTGCTGCAAGGGTCTGAACACTCACGGTGATGATCTGGAAATATAAAGTCATAGCTTGGCTTCTATAGCAAAGCTGCTGGAATGGTATTTAGGTGCATCCACATAATTAGGAAAGAAGAGATGTGGGAGGGCGTGTGTGAGGAAGGGGTTTGTGTATGTTGCACAGTACACTTGTTATATGCATGTGTACCTCCTATACACAGATGCCCTACTGGATAAAGCTGTATAACATTTAAGCCTATCTCAGAAATGTACTAAATGAAAGTGTAGAAACAGCTGTATAGCTTCTTTGTGGGTGCCTGGCTGCGTGTCTATCTGTTAGCTTCAGCTTGTCCATTAGTAGGGATGCTAAAGAGAGAGAACAGAATGTGACACTGAGGCTGAAGATCTTGCAAGCTTGTGTTTGTTAATTTTTTTTTCTTTCTTGTCCCAAAGTAATAATAGGAAAAAGAAAAAACTTGCTGGGATAAGGAGGTAATCTGTGTACCACAACAGAAAGGAATATTTTTGTGGGTTTTTTTTTGTAATCACATTTAGTTACATTTTCAAACAGTCATGCCTGTTTGGGAGGAAAATAGAGATAATTTAAAACTATTTTACTTTAGAAATTGTTTGGGGCAGATTGTTCAGGTTTTTTTTTTTGTTAATTTGTAGTTGGGTATTTTTATCTATGTAAAAGTATATCAAAGTTATGCACAGTGTTGGAGAAAATAATATGCTTGTTCTATTACACTGTTTTCTGTCTAAAGAGTGGTTTGTTTACTATGGTCTGCTCCTCATTTCTTGGTTCAGGCAAGTAAGACAGCAGGGCAACGTGAGGCCTCAGGTAGGTCTGGGATTGGGTGAGCTGAAAGCTACTTTGTCAGTCAAATGAAATAGGGACAGTCTGGAAGATGGATGAATGAAATGGTTCTAGAATAAGTCATTAGGGTTTGAAGCTGGAATTTGGGTCAGCTACAACTGGCTGCTTAATATATGCAGTGTGTGGCAAGAGATCTGCTAAATACCTACCAAAGATGGGTTTTTAAAGACTCAGCAACACTGAACCTTGAGGTAGATAAAGATAATCCTGTATGCTACAGCAGCCTAAGTTGTTTGGAAGGAAACTGGGTGTTTCCATCTATCTCCTGTTCTCCTCAGACCTATAATGTTCACTAGCTTGAGAGGAGCCTGGTCTACAGTTACCTCTCTCATGTACTCCCTTTCTCTGCTTGTTCAAGCACTGTATCTTAGCTTCACTATGTAGCACATGTTTCTTTTCTGTCCTTGACCCCATGCAATTCTCCTCTTGTGCCTCTGTGCTCAATGACAGCCCAATCATAGAATCATAGAATAGTTAGGGTTACAAAGGACTTCAAGATCACCTCCCACTAAACCATGCCACCCAAGGCTATGTCCAAGCCAGCCTTGAACACCGCCAGCGATGAAGCACTCACAACTTCCCTGGGCAACCCATTCCAGTGCCTCACCACCCTTACAGTAAAGAATTTCTTCCTCTGATCCAATCTA
>JASSUY010028659.1:6255-22747 GCA_032466535.1 Forpus xanthops | reverse complement strand
ATTGCAGAAAGCAATTAGTATTTCATAATCCTGTTTTGAAACTCCTTTGTAGCACAGATGGAAGGAGCCCATGCTCACTGCTCAGAATCCATTATGGCTTCACTCTACTGAGATGACCTTCAGGTATCTCTACACTGTTCAATTTCCATGGTATCTAAGCACAATCTTCCTATCTTTGATCCCTTAAAATTCCCCAAGAGACAGAGAAGTAATATTGTTCCAGTTTTGTTAATGTGTTAATAATGTAATAATGTATAATGGCTTCTCAAGGTCACAAAAGGAGTTTGTGCCAACAGAACTTCAGTTTCAAAAATTCTCAGTAAGCATCACTTATCCCTGTAAACTGCAATATGAATTGAACATAGATTGGCACAGAGCCTGAGGACATATCATGAGAATCTGATGGCAATGCAATAAGCATAAAGGCCTCATAACTCAACTTTAAAAACTGCACAGCTCACAAACTCTAATTCAGCTCACTCTGTCAAATTTAGGCAACCTACTTTGGTTTCCTTAAGCTGCTTTCGATATTTGCATTTAAAAGTGTATATCCTGCAGTGCTTACCCCTTCAAATGCATCTTCTGGGACTGACTGATTACGCATATGTGTCAAAGTCAGGTAAGGAATAGAAAAATGAAAGGGAAAGATGTTCTTTGTAAAAACAGGGTCTAGCTCAAAGCTGCCACATTCTAGTTTGTTCCATTATGTGGCTGCCAATACTTCTGGGAGTCAGCACAAACATGCCTTAGGATGCTGTTTTCTTTTGCAAGTAACCTGTTTCCATATAGCAGGTTATACTCAATTGGGGGAAATAGATGGAATATAAATTTAACTTATTCAAGGACACATTCAGCTTCCAGCATAGAATAGGCAGGTTGTATAGACAGATCGTTAGAGGCTGAACACCTTCTCTTTGAGAGAATAGTTTTATTTTACCCTTCTAACATTAACATTCAAAATCCCTATTGAAACTGTGAGGTTCTAAATATAGAAACCTCTGTAAAAGTGGGAAGAAAATGCTGATTTTTATGGTATGTTATGTCTAGGGTGCTTTACAGCTAACACACTTCTTCACATGTCAACCTACATACTGATCTTTCAAGAAAAAAATGCCTGCCCTCCTCCCACAGAGTTAAAGTCAAATATGCAAAGTTAGGAAATTCCAGAAATAAGGCTGCCACTTCTTGCATCTTCAAAAATAACTTTTCTGAATATCCCATGGTAACCAATAGCACAGATGAAGCTGAAATGGAGTCTGTGAGACCTCTCTAGAAGCTGCTCAGTACCATTTTAACAGAGACCTGAGTATCTTGATCTAAACCTTACTGTTTAAACCTCTTCTGTCCCAGCATTTGGGCTGCCACACACTGGGTCACACACCAGACGTGTAGCTGAGTGACAGTGTATAGTATATGACAGTTGTACATCCAGCCACATGACATGGTAAGACTTATGTTGCAAGGCATCTAGGGATTATGTCCTCCAGCTGGATTACTTTCAAAGTGATACTGGCATTGCCAGATATACAGCACAGCTGAAACACGGGTTCTGTTCCATTAACTGACCTAAATGTCAGATGTAGCCATCAGCAGATCCCAGATCAAGCTGATCAGTTAAACTTAGAATAAAGGAACATAGGGTGAGAGGAAGGTTGCAGTGATTCTCCACAAAATGTGTGAGGTTTAGGCAGTGTGGAGACAATGAAGGGGGAATTATGTGGGCTTTGCACCCAGTGTGCATGACACAACAGGTCAGGGGGCAGACCATACTGCATTTTCAGCAAACGCAAGCAAAAACCTTAATAAACTCCATGGAGAAAATCAGCTACCATTTTTTTTTAGAGACAGGAAGGTCTACTCTGATTCCTAGTGTCCACCTTCTTGTCAAGTACAAATTCAGGCTTCAAGACATGGTAGTGCTGAAGATCTTCAAGATAATGACAGAGAAAAACATTAAATCTTGCAACTAGTTCCTTATCTAATCTACAGAAGTGGCAACATTGCTGGGACTTGGAGTTAAAGCTTGAGTCTGAATTAGAAATAAAGCACAAGCAATTGCAGTCTTGAGGATTAAATTTTGGTCAAGTTATTAGCACCCAAAACAGGGCCTCATAATCAATATAATAAACAGCATGAAAGATAAACATTATCAGTTCCTACACTGTGTGGGAAAGTATCATTTCCAACACTTCTGCTCAGACTTGCAGGACAGACATTAAGGACAGTTGATCAATCTTCATACTTTATAACATGCAGAACACCTCCACCATCAGAGAAAACAGAAATGTCTTGCATTTAAAGTCACCAAGAGTGGATATATCAGTAATAAAGAGCAAAAAAAAAAAAAGCAAGTGATACAGGCTGTATTAAAAAGAAAACCTTTTGCACCATTCTCCCTCCTCTCTAGTAAAAGCATTGTTATGGTGTCAGAAGAATAGCCAGAACAACTGAAGTACATTAAACATAAAATTAAGCACTATAAATGAATCACATTGTAGGCATGACTGCAAATGTTCAATAGTGTATATGTTGGGGTTTATTTATTTATTTTTTTTCCTATGGGACATAATGGAAGCCTCTATCTCTATGTACAGAACATTTCTACAACTTTAATCTTTAATGGATGAGTCCAAAATAAGCACGTCACAAAATTTCAGCCTGCAGGAGGATGGCCAAAGGAAATTCACTGAGAGAAAACATCTAAATCTAGCTAACTCTTTAGTCCCTCTATTCTTTTTTGGATCAACCAGAACTCAAAGCCCCTATTCCCTATTTATTCATACATTATGGAGGCTAATGAATAAGAATCAAAGGCAGGGGCAAGGGGGCTAGTGGATTTTCCTTCTGCGCACCACGGAAGACATCCTGACACCATTCTCCTTTCACTATCCTAGGGGGCTTCTGCAGTCTCAGTTCTGCCTTGGAGATTGCACCCAGTGCAATGCTGGGTAACGACTTGGACGGGCTTTCAGGTTGTCAGACCTGAAACCATTTAGATGTAGGCTGCAATTCCTACAAAACAACCACTGGGGAGCAAAAGTACAGCGAGAATATGCATACTAACTTTCCAAAGAATTCTGCAGCACTACAGACAAAGCAAAGATATGGAGAGGAATAGGGATTTTCTTTTGTAACGAAATTAGGTTTACAGGTGCCATATTGCAGTAAGATTAATTTCATTATCTTGCTGTCTTTAAAAAGTCCTTTTTCAGTGCTTGGACAGCTTTGTGACCATGCTTGGTAGTGTTGATCATGCTTAAACTTACATCTTGTGAATTCTAGAAAATGGTCAACATTTTTGTAACAGGCAGTGGGAAATTTATAAATCTATTAACCAAATCATGTTTCATTAGCTCTTGTTCTGTGCAGTGAGCAGCATGCAAAACAATCCCTCCAAAAAAAATTTGCATGCTAACAAGAGATTACAAGTCATAGCCTGCATTAAGTGAATGCAGAATCCAAACGGGGGGCTAGCAAACTTCAGTCACTATAATGAAGCAACCACACTGAGAGAACTGTTTAGGCAGTTTTATTCCTTTGCTATGCTTTAAAACACCCCATTAGAGAGTGAAATACTATTAATCCCAATTTACAGGCAAATTAAAAAGGCCTGTGATAGAGCAAGGTAAAACCTGGTTGTATTCCTAATCATTATACTGCTATGAGTTTTAACTCATAGCTCAAGATTCTTCATCCTTGCTCTATTTCTTAGGACAGGATCTATATCCAATAGGAATGAGATTCTCAGGAAGCTTAGGCACTTGCACTTCAAGTTAATGAAATAGTAACACTGGAACATTTAGCTATGTAACATAATCACAGTTGAACAGAAAAGATAAATCTGGTAGACTTATTTCACAGTTTCAGTATTTCTTTCATCAAAACAAGGTGGGAGAGTTATAATCAGCTAATATTGAATCTCTCTGTAGTGTCTGCAGTCTCCTGCTGTATCCTGTGTACTGCACTTGGTAGCTTGAATTCAAGGTCACAGCTATCTCAGTGTAGGTTTGATTGTGCTTGTTGTAAATCATCATTATCACTATTAGATCTGTAAAAAGGACAAGAGCCAGCCACTGACTCGAGTTCACTTTGTTGGAATGGGAAGATATGGACAGAAATTAATCTTTTTCTCATGGTGGCTGTCAAATCTAAAAAACTCCCCCCTAAAAAAACCCAAATTGCCACCATGGGGTTAAAGGGTGAGCAAAGACATAAGTGATTTTTGCAATTCCAGGTTTATTCAGATATAATGCCTGAAAACACCAAGCTTTTAATTTCTTTTACTGAGATCTGTAACATTTTGACTCCCACACTAACAGGCTTTAAAAAATCATGCTTCCTAACCTGACTTTACTGTGTGAGCCTAATACTGGACTGATTTCCTTATATTTTGAGAATTTATAAACATAATTCTGAGCTTCTAAGACAGTTTTCCTTTAGCTAATCATCACAGGAAGCACCTTTTCAGTGCAAGTTTGATTCCCTGCCTGATTCTTGCCAGGAACAAACTTTAAGTCAGATTCATCTTTGCTCAGATATTATAATTTATAATGCCAGTATAAGAATTCAGAGAAAGAGAGACAGAAGAGTAGACAGCATGTCAAGGAATGAGCTCTGGACAAATTTCTCTAGGGAATTTTTCTGGATCAGTCACTTGCACTTTGCCTGTGGTTAGTGTTGTAAATAGGATTAGAAGAAAGAGCTAGGGATTATGTGGGTAACAGTCTAGTTGGCAGAGAGACAAATTAATCACAGAAAAGCATAAACTGCAGCACACATTGAGTGGGACAGGTTCATGTTTGAACAGCTGCTCTGCATAAGGAATTACCAGGATGCTCTTGAGATAAAAAAAGTTACCTTTTCTTTTTTTGGTATTATTCTGATTTTTTAAATTTCATTTCATCACTTGGATTTTTTTAATTAAAAAAAGTCTGTATCTGTCACTAATGAAGTTATCAACATACACATATAGATCATGCCATATTTCCATGGGGCTAATGGTAAACAAAGCAGTTGGAAAACATCATAAGGTCTAGAGTATCCAATATACATTTATGATGCAAAATTCAGTGTTTGAATATGAACAGAGTCAGCCTGTCTGAATTCAATATTTGAATATGAACATGGTCCATCTGCAGTTATTCTGCTGAAAAACTTACATTAACAACAAAGAGGTCTGTGCAATTACTCAGGATTTATGAACCAATATCACAAAATGCTAAATGGATCTTGTAAGATGCTGCATAAATGTAAATTTAGTATTAAAGGCACCACTTTAGAATGAGAACTGTCACAGAAAAAAAGTAATTTACAATTTTTCTGAGCTCTAGAATGTATGCAAATAGGATTTTATACTCCTTATGCTATTGGTAAATGGGAAGCAATATAGACGACATCTGACAAGAAGGTGGAATAAAGAGAAAAATGTCATCTATGCGTTTTTTACTACGTGCAATTTGTCTTATCTATAGAAAGGCTGTTATTAATCCTTCTGAAATAATTCTTACCAAAACATGTCTTCCTTAGAACAGCAACAGCAATTCATGCTATTAGCCAGTGGATGGGCTATCATTGTTTAGAAGCAAACAATTGTTCTCCTTCACTTAAAAGTAATTCTGTGTATGTACTTCAAAAGAAAATAGTATTTAAGTCTCATACACTAGCAACAGCTTTCCATTTTGCAATTATTGAGGAATGTGAGAGCTAGCTGTCACACTGCTTCTGCTGTGTTAGACCCATGAGTACTACAGTCTTCCCAACCAATGTTCCCTAGAGACCTGACAGACAGTGAGTCAGTGAATTTTACTTTAACATCCTTTATTTATTTTTTAACAAAATCTCTTTTTCATTTTTATTGTTCTTATAAGATTGGATTAATAAAAGATACTGAACAAGCTTTGAACAGGTCAATGTTTTAAACCTGTTTAATAAAATAAGTTGAGAGAAAACCTCTTACATGGGTAGTTTAACCAAATGTTGGATATGAATGGGACAATATGCTTCATTTGAGTCTCTGCTAACTACATCAATCTTCCCCTCAGCCTAAATACGGGAGCAGGAGGCAATGTGCATGAATGGATTCTGAGAGGTAAGAAAGGAAATTTTTTTAAGGGTTCAAAAAATGAAAAGCATCAGAAAAAACAAACAAACAAAAAAAAAAAAAAACACCAGTCTCTTACAAGGTGGTAAAAAAAAAAAAAAAAACAAAAAAAGTCACTCTCATTTACCTTAAGTTTTCTGAACTGAATTCTGACTCCAGGAATTTGAGAAACTGTTCTCTTCCCACAGGGTCTTTCAAAGCTTCATCCATGCCAAATCCCCACCGTTTCACCCTTTGTTGTCCTGGCTCTTTGCTACAGAATTGAAAAAACACAGAACACACAATGAGCAGTACTTCAGTATTCTTGTACTCTGTGTAATTTAGACCAAGTCCTAAAGTTCAGCCACAGGTTTCTCACTTCCAGATTGCTTTCCACTTTCCAGACAGCTTATATCTGTGCAATGTGCAGAGATGAGCAACCAGGCGGCTAGTACTAGCACAGGATTAAGTTATTACATGTGCATTTACACAGAAGAATAAGGACTTCCAACTAGGAAGTGTTACCAGATTTTTAAAGGTGTCTTTTTTCCTCACATGGAAACCTTGGAAACTTGCTACTGTAACTTTTACACAGATTTATTAATCCACAGCTCTTCCCATTTTATGAAACTGTAAAGCTGCAAAGACCAAAAGGATATCGTGTTGCCCTTTTGGCTCAGTATTTTCCTACCTCTGTATGACATCTTCACATTTCAAGAAAAGGCTTTTATAACCCTTTGTCCAATAGAAGAAATAAAATTATATACCTTGCCTCCAGTTCCCAGAAAGTGGTGTCATCTGATATCCAAGGGTTTGAGGGATCAGGGGGCACAAGAAAAGGATCATATTCCAAATACTGCTCTGTATAAGCTAATAGACTGGGAAAACAAAAGAATCAAACATTATCATGTCAAGAGGTGAGGAAACCTGATCAGTTTACCCAGTTAATAAGTTACTTGTATCAATTGAACCCTGCTAACCAGGTGTGCAGGTACTCAAAAGTCAGCTACATGCTCAGGCTAAAGTAGGTCTGCTCAAGCCTTTTAAAAGTGGGCCTCTGAAGAAGGAGGGGTGGCTCAGGTTTTTAAAGAGCTGAAATAATATAAAATAAATGACAAACTTCCCAATTACTTCCACATAGCTCCTTTTGGGGGTCCTTCAGGCACTAATAAGTTAAATCAAGCAACTGCTTCCATGCACATTTGCTTTCACAAAGGAACATGGTTTATACCCCTATGGTTTTAATTATCAGTTCTTTTAAAACCTGTTCTAAAACACAGCATGCTATTCAGGTCATACTTATTGGCCCTGCACCTGCTACAACTCCTTTCTTCCTCTTTTAAATATGTTTAATATATTATTTCCTAATCAAATGGCACTACTCCTAAGTGCATTGCTTTCCAAAAAATGCTGTTTTTTTTCATCAAAATTCTTCAGTATTCATGAATTGGTCTGACTTAGTTGCAAAAGTTTTGCCTGAATTCTGGTAATTTACATCTCCCATGCCCTTATTCCTGCTTTCCATTTCCTTTTGCCCCATAATTATTCAAAATTCTGGACAAATATTCTTTTTTTCTTTTTTTCATTCTTATTCATATTATATTTAGTCTCTATTTCTATTGTTACTGTTCAGCAAACACATATTGTTAACCTGTTCTCTTTATATATATGTGTGGTTTTAAGTTTATGCATGCATACACAAATATAAGTAGACACACAAACATACATGAGAGGATGAAGAACCATTTATATTTGGCTTAGTTTCCTTTACTAAGTCTCATGTAGCTCAATTTTCACCATTTCTGTACTTGATGAGTAAAATAGGGCATTCCTTTTCTCTACCTCTCACTACATATGCTGTAGTTAGTATTTCCAAGGGGCTTTTTGTTTTATTTGCTTTCTAGCCCATTCCTGACAAATTTTGGTCTCACCTGGAGAAAGATTCCTACTAGTGTTACCTCCTCTGATCTGAAGTAAGCTCAGACTCACTTTGTTCAACACCGAGCTCCTCACTCAGCCAGCTCTGCCAGACAGTTCCCTTCCTTTATCAGTGATTGCCCTTTCAAAATACCAAAGTGGTGACCCCAGACCTATTTCCATCTAGCCTCCCTGCCAGTGCAAGGTTAAACTTGTGACAACGTGGTCAGAGTCTCTTTCAGTGACTCTTGGGATTATCATAAATGTATCACAGAATATCTGGGCCATCTTTTATCAGTAAAGAAATTCATACCTTCCACTTAAAGTGAAATCTCAACTGTTATTTCTAGGAAACCTGAGCTCCTTTGTCCCTCTTTCTTTGAAGCTATTTTCATACTGATATCTTCCCAGTAGTTATCAGTCTAATCGAAAAAAAAAAAGATATGACAATAAACTTACCTCTCTGCAACTTTTGACATTTTTAATCTATGTCTGTCTAATTGCATTTGCCAGTGCTTAATCTGCAAGAAAAGAAGGCAAAGAGTTTTGTGAGCAATTCATTGTCTGACTCTATGTCCGTAAGTTTTTATTCGGGCTGTAATTTAATTTTCATTTATGTTAGGGCATAGAAGAGAAATATACTTGAGTTAAAATAACCAGCGAAGTTCTAAAATAAATGGAATTTTTCATCAAAGAGGGAATATCATAAAGAAACAAAAAGGACCCAGTATAACATTTTTCCTAAAGGTTCATCAACTGAAATCCAATTAACCTTAGTTTTTTTTTTAATTTTTGAAGAGAACTATTAATTCTTCTGACATTTACCTTCTCCCAATTTTAACACCTTAGGAAAGATCCATGAAGCATTAACAGTAGATAAATGTGTGAACCTGTATGTGCACACACGGTGAAGTAAATATACTTCAAAACCTTGAATCAGTCTTAAAAGGAAAAGCAAGCTGTTTACTGATACAGGGGCTAATGGGCTTAGTTGTGCAAAGAGCCCACAAACTGGCCTGCCTGCTTCTCACTGCCTTTAATTGTGCAATGCAACACATAAAAATTGTCAGGGTTTGTCTCCTTAGTTTTAATAGCAGTTACCTACCTCAGCCCGTATATAATCTGAAACAAGGAATAAGTCTACCAAACATTTGCTAGATCTGTTCTAAACAATAAGAAACCTGTGAGTTATGATAATTATTAGTTTAATACCTACTTTCCTAAAAAGGTAATTTAAAAGTATATGTTTGCAGTTATTTTTCGAACCTCTTGGTGCAGTTCATCTTCTGTGGGTGGCTTAGTCTCTGGTACTGGTGTGTGGGTAGGGCTGTGACTTCGAATGTCGTTTTGTAAGCCATAGACAGACTACACAAAAACATGGAACAATGACAGTTACTTTCTGACAATGCTTTCTACACATACCCATAGTAACTGTAACATTTTAGTACAGTGTGCTCAAGAAGTTGGACAAGATCATCTTTTTGTAAATAAAATGCAAATAAACCATGCACTCAGATAAAATTGTGCCATTATACCATGGTGTAAAATAAAGACTCCTCAAACCTCACAATTTCATAATGCCATAGAACACAGGATATACTTTTATTAAGTTTTAATTTAACAGCATAGTAAACAAATAGTAAAGGATTTGATGACGCTGAAAGGCAATTATTACGGTAGGTGGAGGTGACCAGTAGGAAAAGAAGAAACAGCACCCTGAAAGGTAGACAATCACAATGGCATATTTGGATGACTCCCAGATTTACAATTACTACTTGGTAAATTACACTAAACTTGACCTTTCACTAAAGTAAATAAGTGAAGCTAAAACTTTCTCTAAATCCACTTTGCTTTTTAAAACATATTTTTCCATGGGCTGACAAAAACATATACCTCTGTCCTGAGTTCAGCAGTAGCAGACATTTTTCTTCTTCTTTGTAGCTGCTGCAGTGCTGTTTTTTTGACTCAGCCTGGGAACAGCGCTGATATCACCGATGTTTTCAGTTGCTGCTCAGTAATGTTTACTCTGACTAAGAACTTTCTGAGTCTCATGCTCTGCCAGGCAGGAGGGGAAGCCAGGAGGAAGCAGAGACAGGACACCCCACCCAAACTAGCCAAAGAGGCATTCTATATCACAGCACGTCATGCCCACTATATAAACTGGGGTCAGTTACCCAGAAGGGTTATACCACTGCTCAGGTCGGGCTGGGTATCGGTTGGTGGGTGTTGAGCAGTTGTATTCTCTCCCCTTGTCATTTCCCTTACCATTATTATTATTGGTGGTAGCAGCAGTGGTTTATGTTATACCTTAGTTACTGGACTGCTCTTATCTTAACCCGTGGGAGTTACATTCTTTCAATCCTCCTCCCCATCCATCCAGGAGAGGGGGCGGGGGGGAGGAAGAGGGGGGAGTGAGGGAACGGATGCATGGTTTCTGAGTTACAGGCTGGGCTTAAACCATTAAAGTTGAAATCAGTATTAAGATACACAGGATTTGAAAGAAAGTGTTGGTCCGATCCATTTATACATCCCTTGAGAACTCATACAGTTCATGTCTGGATCCTAATTTAGATGAAACTAATTTCCTCCACAATTTCTGGTCAATCATTAGAGGCACAACTGCAAACTAGAGACACCCTTTTAATTACAACCAGCACACGAAGAATTACTGTTCTAGTTTACGCTGCACTTTAAATTTATTTTTCCTTAATTACCAGCAGGAACATTTCAACATGCCTTATTCAATCTGCTATGCAATATGAATAAAGCACACAAAAATAAATTTTATTTTCATATTTTCTCTATATTTCCCAAAGACTTTCCCAAGTGATAGCACTTACTTGGTATTAGCAAATTTGTTAATAGTAATTTATTTAAAAGCTTATGAAATAATAACATACGTTCATGTATTTGTTCTTTGCAGCTGTAGGAAAAAAATGTTTTAAGAAACTTGGAAATGCATACTATAAATTACCCCCACCTCCTTCTTTTGATATAATAATAGTAGTTACCTTTCTTGTTTTATGTGGATTTCTCATTCTTGAAGATTTTTTTATATCCACTTCAGTAGTGTTTACACATCCAGGCTATTAAAACAACAAGAAGGGAAAGCATGAGGATAAAAACTGTGAAAAAACTCCACACTATTTTCATGGACTTACTCCTCTTCAATTTGCAAGGCTAAGAAAATAAATAACCAGAGGTATATAATAATTTGATGTCTTCGTGTAATAGTCCCAAAAAACTAAATAACATTTAGCCTCAGTAAGCATCTCAAGTACCATTCTGCCTGGCTTATTGTAAGATAGAATCTTCTGCCTTGTTTGCTGGACTCTGCAATGGTTTTTAGGACAAGTTTTACTGTATATCTTTATGCTGAAAGTACTGAAAGCATTGTACAGAGGAGCAGAAAATAACCAAATGCATACACACTTGCAGAACAAACACGTACCAGTTAAAATTAAATTGCTATTGGCTTATTTGGGCATTTCAGAGTGAGATGCTGAAGACCACATGCTTAGTGCTCATGACATTGTGAAATTCAAATAAAATAAATTCTCAAGATAACAGAAACAAATCACATGTTGTTTTAGTTTTGCCACAGAAGCATACAATTTGCATTCTAGCTATCCCCTCTAAGCATGGTTGACCTAATGAGATAAGATAAATAGAATTGTGCATTACTGACCTCTGCTGTGAACCCCAGGCTCCTTTCAGGAGTGTGTGGTTTTGGGTCACTTTTTAGAAGATGATCTTTTTTAAAAACAGGTAAGAAAATGTGCCAAAATTATTTGTTTCTTCCAAAAAGAAAAGACAAAGACAGGTAGTCTAAACAGAATGAATCTCAAAACATATTGTTTGGCCTTAAAAGATTCTTTCTCACAACTCTGTAGCACCCCAAAGGACACAGGTCCTCTAGTTTCTCCTAATTCATCTGCCTTTGACACTTCCCTCTAAGAACAAACTCTGTGTAGAAATCTGTTCTTTAACCACTGCTGGGAACAACTGATAATAAGTGTATGCTCTCAGGTGAGTTTTATCTATTGATTTTACAGGGATTACATTTTCCACTGACAGTGGGAAGTACAAAATCTGCTTTTTAGCAGGAGCAAATTTTTAGTGAAAGTAGGTTAGGTTTCTTTTAATGGGAGTAGTAGATGTAGAATTTGCTTACCACACAACCAAGCTGGACTTTTTATCACACTAATGATACAAGCTTCATCTCATAATAACATCAAATGCTTTATGTGGCTGCAAGTCTTCACAGACAAAAATTTCAAACATTTCTTACATACGCAGGACCAAGAAACAAATACAATTCATTAAACAGGCAAGGGATACTTTGCCTCAGGAAAATATTTTAAGTAACAGACTAATTTTTTTTATCCATTAATTTTAAATTAATATGTTATTCTTTTAAAGTAATACATTAATGTGTGTTTGGTCACATCACATTTGCAGTATAAACAGTTCCTCATCACTAAGAATAAAAATAGGCACTTAGACAATGTTCTCAGGACTGTATTGACATGCCTATTGAGCTAGATTAGGGAAAGTATCTTTGTGCTTATGAACAAAAATGGTAGTTTTTAAACTCAGAATAACATGTAACTGTCAGAGATAATGACAGGTTGAAAAATACAAAATTCTTCATGATGGTCAATTTAAAGGCAGAAAGCAATTTCACAGGGCAGTATACCAAGATCTAAAGTTAAAAACAAAACAATGCATCTACTTTAGGATCATGGTAGCAGCTGGCACTGAAGAAGACATGGGCTTTTAACAACACCCACAGCCCTTAAATGAAATGATTTGAATAACAGGCAACTTACATAAGGCACAACACTGTAGCTTGTTTAGTTTTGAGTTATGGTTTATTAAAGCATGTCCTATAAATGGAAAAGACAAAAAGCGAACCAGGGCCAGGGAGGGAGGGAGCATAAACCTGATGCAAAGCCTCTTCTTTTCAAAGATTTCAGGTCCACCAGCAGTAAATTGGTATGATCAAATCTAGCACCTTGCCCAGGAGACTTTTAGGAATGAAACAAGGGCAAAGCTTTTTCTGGCTGGAAGGAGACCCGACCCAGTACTGACCTTCTATAGCATCTAACATTCTTACTAACACGTCTCACACTGGTGTAAAGCTTCTGTTGCATACTTAAGAAGACAGATTCATGAGAGGCTGAGAGGGCATAAATTGGACCACAGTGTGACTGAAGGGAATCCAATAGGAGAGCAGCAGGAGCAGGAAGGTACAGGCATCAGAAAGCATCAGAAAGCTTCAGTGCAAAAGGGAAGGTGTATCACTACTCTGATGACCTGGGATAAGAGTAGGAGTTTAAGACATATATCGCTACCTTTATACAATACCAATTTCCAAATTTGATTTCAATTATGGCACTGGAAGTACCTATTGTGATCACAGCCACAGTTCATATTTTCTTCTCAACTGAAGAATACTTATAAAAAAAATACTTGATGTGAGATGGAATTCATTGTTTCTCTGGTGCTGCCACACTTCATCTGTCAATTTTTAGGAATAAATAGCAAACATGTTTTCAATTAAAACAAACACAAAAGCTTGCATTATTTGAACGTTTTGCTACAATAACTGAGTCATTCTGGCAAAACCTTTGCTGGACAACATTTTATTTTACTCATATGCCCTCATTAACATAATAAGCATGTGTTTGGACACAATTACATCCAGCTGTGTTTTCTTTTTGTTTTGCCTTTTTAACTGGACTACCATAGTTCAAATAGTGAAATGCCTGTCAGAGTGCTTTGCTGCAAGATTCTCATTTAGTGTGTAGTATATAATTTGCATACTAATACCATAAATAGTTTTCAAACAGATTTCCTGGAAGGCTTGAAACCTTTTCTATATGTGTAAACAGGATACTTTTTTCTTTCACAACTAACATTCTGTATGAAAACAGTCACCTCTCCAGACACACTGAGAAAAATCTTGTGACCTTGTTGAAATTAATCATACAGCAAGATCATAACCAGGATAGAATTTGTCCCTCATCTGTTTTTAAATACCTGGCTGAAAACCTGACAGATATTCAAAGGAAACTTAGTTTCTTTTAATCCATCTGTTAGCATGTTCTTATCTCAAAGTACAAATGTGATTGTATTAATTTACAGCAACAGACATGTCAGTCCAGTCATGATTAATTCACTGCTGAGATAAATGGATGCAGATAAATAATATGAAAACCCACTGGTTTTATCTGGTAAGTTCAATTATTGATTAATCACACTAGTGTGAATTACAAGCAGCACAACTTTCTGGTGATGCTTGCTAAGAGTCTGCATGATAGGATTCCATCAAGAAATAGTGGAAACAGAAGACCTCTTCTGCAACTCCTGATGGTCCAAGAACTTACATGCTTGGATCTGGCTACACCCAACATTTGAAAAGATCAAGCACCTGAGAGAATGTTTCCTTAAAAAAATTCACTTAATATTCATAACCTTTCCCTGATAACTGTGTCATCAGTGACGAATGAATGAATGAATAAAGCACCTGTAACAGTGCTAACAGTGAATTAATTTTTTGATACCTGCAGTAACTCTTTGCAAGAATTTATTTCTTAAATCAAATGGGATGCTTTAGTCATGGTACATTTCCATCCAAATAGTGCAGAATACCTAATATTTATCATCTGTTTGCTGTAAGAAGTTGCATACCCCAAGGGCCCTTTTTATTGCTTGGCTACATAGCCAAAATCAATTGCTATCAATATCTTTTTGTGTAAAAATCTTTTTGGTATGATGTATTCGTAACTCTAGTAAGTGTGAAATCCTCAGCAGAAACTGAATTAATGTTTACAATTACATCAGTTTGAGTTTGGCGTTTTTTCTTTCTTAAAGCATACTGTAATTTACCTGTGAATCTGTTTAAGCCACAATAACCAGAAGTATTTTTTGTATCTGAAACAAATACACCCATGTACGTGGGAGGGAATAAGCTCATACACTGCAATAAGCTGAGAACTGTCTGCCCATATTCCTGCTCTGCAGAAAATGATCTGAGGGAGAAGCGGAACATGAGTCAGCAGTATGTCCTTGTAGCAATGCAGACAAACTGCATACCCAGCTGCATTAGCAATTTCGTAGCCAGCAGGCAAAAGAAGTGGGTATTTCTTTCTACTTGGCATAATGAGGATACATCTGGAATACAAGACTAGTTTTGGGCGCCATAAACAATGTAAAAAAGGTATTCAAAATGGAAAATTCCAATCAAGGAAAAGGCTTTCTTCTGCATGCAAAAAAAGGAGCGATAACTGTTCTCTTCTGCTGCCCAAAGTTGGCTTACAGAGCTAGACCTGTTCCAGAGATACACCATAAAAGGACAGGAGGGCAATAGTCAGAAATTGCACTAAATGAAATTCCAATTAGAATATTGCCCTTCATAATAAAAGGTAGAAGAGATAGCATATCCATCCCTGATGACTTTCAAAGCTTGTTTAACTAAGAGCCTGGACAATTTTACTCAACTTAGAAGTTAGCACTGCTTTGAGCAGAAGGTTGGAATAGAGGGGCATCCAGAGATCCCTCTTGGCCTACATTTCTCAGGTACAGCTTATGATCTTCTCAAGCTGCAGAGACTGAAATTAAAATAATCAACTTTACACAACAGCCAAATTCATGGAACCATGAAATTCACCACCCTGCCTTCCCCTCCCCACAACAGCAGAATGGAAACCCAAGTCTGGTATTTGCTTCTTTACTCTTGCCTCTGGCCTCTGGCAGCCTGTAGCACATACAAACAAACCTAGTGGTGATTGAAAGCAATGTAATTTCACAGCTTCTTTAGCTAAAAACACACAGGTGCTTTTAAAATAATTACCTCATTTCAAAATGCACACCCATAAATTCAGAGTGCATTAAAACAGTAAATATTAACGCAGATTGATTCACATACCTTTCACAATTTCATTGCATTGCACTGTCAATACACGAGTAGACCTTTATATTTGTTTTGTAAGCATGGCTAACTTGTTAAGTTTAATTGCAAAATACTAAAATCCAAGATGTCTGGGCTCACAAAATTTAAGCACAATAAATTGAAATCATGGCAGTCAGGTGAAGTTCATGACGACTGGAAAAAGGGAAATATAATCACCATTTTCAAGAAGGCGAAAATGGATGAACCAGGGAACAACAGACCAGTCAGCCTCACCTCTGTGCCTGGCAAAATCTTGGAACACATTCTCCTGGAAGGCATGCTGAGGCACATGAAAAACAAGGTTCGTGGTGACAGCCAGTATGGCTTCACTAGGAGGAAATCCTGCCTGACCAGTTTGGTGGCCTTCTATGATGGGGCTACAGAACTGATGGGCAGGGGTAGAGCAGGTGATGGCATTTATCTGGACTTGTGCAAAGCATTCGACAGTATCCCACATGACACCCTTGTCTCTAAGTTGGAGAGACATCAATTTGATAGGTGGACCACTTGGTGGATAAAGAACTGGCTGGATGGCCGCA
>JASSUY010028658.1:147877-159791 GCA_032466535.1 Forpus xanthops | reverse complement strand
TAAGGACAAAGCTTTTCTATGTAAAACAAAATGAAGAAAGCATATTTTGGGAGAATGCTGCAAAGTGGCTTCCTATAGTTTGGGAACAAGCTGTGTAACTCGGCTGACAAACTGCCCAGCTGTATAACTTGCAGTATTTTTGCAAAGCCTTTCAAATGTCTGGTATTTGGTGATACTTCTCTCGGCTGAGCTGACCCCTCCTGAATGATGAGATACATAACCAACACCATCAGGGGGTGTAAACTGATTGAATGTCTGATTGAACTTTCAGTTTATAAGTTGAAGCAACTCATAAAAGAGCCTACAAAGTCTTTGATTTTCAGTGGTAGTGGCTCCATGGCTGGAGGGGGCTGAGAGATGGCAGAGGCAGCACATCTGTGAATTCAAGATAGGCGAGACAGAAAATTAAAGGTACAGAATAAATGCCCCAAAGGTTTTCTTTATATTGCAGAATTACATTGTGTTAGAACACGTTAATTAAGGCGATACAAAGCAATTAGTGCAGACAAGAACTGTCATGTTTGGCAGCTGTGTTAGCTTGGGTCAACAACAACAACTAGTGTTAAACATAGTAGTCTTTGTTTATATTGACTGTTATATTAAGCACTACGTGTTAATCAATTAACATAATGTACTTTTCCAGCGTAGGCAAGCCCTTGGAAGGCTCGGGTTGTATTTGAGTCACAGCTTCCTAATGAAGTTAAAAAGTCAGTCTTTATATTTTTAAAGTCCCCTGAGAAGGAATTAAAGGGGTAGAAACTCTTCTCTTTCTGTGGCATCAATTTCCTTTGTGCTCTTGATTGCATTCCTCTTCATGTCACTTATCTTATGCCTTAATTTCCTGTCATTACAAAATGGTGGAAACAATGGACTAGCTTACTTTTTCCTCCAAATCGCATCACTGTTGGCAGGAGAGAGGCAGATCTAACAGCTACTTCTCTACCCCTGGCAACCGGCGTGCTTTTGTTCCAGATCTGACAAGTGCTTCAGCATATGAATGGTTTTAAATGAAATAAATTACATGTGTGGACTTAAATACCTGCTGATCAAGAGGGTGTTTCATAATGCACGCACTGAGGTCAACGACAACTTTCCTGGTGATTGCAGTGCTGCAGGTTGTGGCCTTAGCTGCTTTATCCAAGGTCTTTCAAATCAGTTACCCTTTCTACTGATTCTAAGGGTTGTTAGCTCAGGCTCTCAGACAGCCAAAGAAATGCAGTCACTTTGGTCTGGGGCTTGCTGGACACCAAGGTTGACTCAGAGACTGGCCTTCTCTTGAGGATTTTGACATTTATATTTGTATTATAGGACAAAAAGAAGATGAAGAGATCTTTGGAGCAAGGGAACCATTCATGTTTCCAGCAATGCGTGCTCTTGCACGATTCTGACTTACTGGTAGGAGTTAGCAGAGAGCCTGTTGTACTGTGTGCTTAGTGACAGCCATTGCTGTGCCTCCGAAAGTCTCCCTGTGCATCCAGAGTGCTCTGAGTGTCACAGGGATAGTAAGCCTGGGCAGCAGTTCTCTGCTATTTGAACTGTATTGATTTTTCAACATCCTACACATTAATGCAAGGCATGACCTATTGTCTGGGTTCCAACTGTGATGAAATACTACAGCAGCATTTAGCAGGCACAATGTATATGCCTAGCCATAGAGTACAGAAACACTGACCTTCCTACGACGAGACCTGCGAGTTACAATGAGCACATTGATCTTATAACAAAGCACTGCCATGTGTTGTGCCTCTTGAAGAGGCCCTATTCTGCAGACATGCCTGTTTAAATGGTAGGTGAGAATGCAGATCTTTGCTACACTGAGTAGCAGGAGGGAGAATGATGCCAGAGCTTGCACAGACTGAAAAAATAATCTCCTAGTAAACTTTGGAGAAGATTGATCCTCTAGACAAAGATAAATATAAATTCTTTCCAAACAATATGTAACAAACCACTTGCTATCACCCTGAGTGATTTACACGAACAAATCCACTGTTTCCACTCAGCGTGAGCCTGGCATATCTGTACACACCATTCACCTTTGCTGATACGTGTGTCATTGGTTTAAGATCACTGAAAACCAAAGTTTCAGTTTCACGTTCAGTTAAAACCTGATGTCCTGAACCTGTGTTGAAGACCAAGTCTGACGCTTTCATCTGGCTGTAGCAGAAAGTCCAGTGCTGCATGGTAAGAGATTCAAGATTACCACTGTCAGATAGGTCTTGGTCTGTCCTCCTCAACACAATATGCAGAAATAGTGGGGGGTTATGATTTAAAAAATATTTTAAGTTTATGACTAACCACAATGAAATAGTTTTGGCTTTGGTTTGGTTTGTTTGTTTTTTTCTCCTATGGAAAAGATACTAACTGCTGTTCAAAAGAGTCCGAGGTTTTCTGCCCAAATTTAGGTACAAACACTAAAAACCTGTTGTTTAAAGCACAAGCAGTCTCAACAGGCCTAAGCTTAAAAAAGCACAGTCTGACATTTGTGTCCTTGCACAAATGTCAGTCCCTTTTCTGGAGTGGACTTCTAGATTTAAACATCGGTCTCAATGAAAACAGGCACTTCCTTTTCTGCTCTTCTTCCCCTCACTTTAGTTAATGCAAAGGTTTCTGCAACATTGGCTTAAAGATTCCAGATTGATCGTTCCTGCTATGAGTCACAAGTTTCTAATGCTGTTTTCCCAAACAGCAAGTTAAGATTTTCAGTAAGAGCAGGTCTTTCCAGACTTTTATGCAAAACAGGTGTTTGAGACCTGATGCTTTATTTCTGGAGCATGAGCTCAGCAAATTCAAGATCCAATTTTGACATGACTAGGAGCCTCATGATTCGGCTGAGTGAGATCCAAGGAAGCAGACATTACTGGATATGATCCTCCAAACAAGATTGAAAAAGTTGAGGGATTTGGTTTTCTGTGGAAGAACCATTATCTTAAAACACTCAACCTGTTGTCCTTTTCCACAAAGGGTCTTTGTTGAAAAAAAAACCTTTTTTTCCTTAGAAACTGTCAAAACACAACTCCTGCTTTTCATATTGTTCGAGAGCAAAACGATGTATAACTCTGTCTTCAAATTGCCATTGGCAAGAAGCCATTGTAAATCATAGCCAGATTAAAAAAATGATGGTAAGCTTTAGCCACAGTTTAAGCTCTTTTCCTCCACTCTGTCAAAATATAAATCCTCTTGGAAGCCAGTAGAGATTTCTGTGTTCTGAACAACTCTGCTTTTTACCAGAGCACCTTCAGTGACAGTACCTGGACCGTTAGCTCGGTCTGCAGTATGTCAGGTGCCTCAGCCCACAGTGCCAGCCAGGAGAGAGGCAGATGCCTCTTCTTGTGTCATTACATGAATGATTTTTCTCCTGAGCCCAGAGGCACTTGTCATACATTTTCCATTGGAATTATCTGTCCTCATCCATATTTGTCCCTTGCGCTAGAAAAAGTCCAGCATATTATCACTGCTCTTGCCTGAATCTGTCCTCTCCTTCGGCACTCTGTAATAAAAGACCCTATTGTACCTCTTGGTACAACCAAGAATCATGTTTTCTGCAGTTTTCTTCTTTGTCCTGAGATTATAGAGGCTTTCCAAAGGCACACCTCCCACATAAGACCATTAAACGTTCTTATTATCCAAAGGAGAAATGACCTGTGATTTTTTGACTATGGCACTGAACATGCATTTGTTTCATTTATGACATTCCTACATGCTTCTGATGTTTAATGGGTTATTACTATGGTCTTAACCCCTCAATTTTTTTTATTCTTTATTTCAGTGGTGATGTTAGCATGATGGGCACCCCACAAAGCATAACTACTACAGGCTGAGTTTAGGAGAAACTTACCATATGGTGCCATAATTTATTTTCCTATGCTGGATTTATCTCTGTAATGACTGTCAGTTAATGTTCGGTGAAATAAGTGTGTTTTTCTGTCTGTAGCTTGTCTGCGATTTACCCCATGTGGGAGTTATAGTGTGCACGATGGCTTCTTCCTTAAATTGTCAGCCCAAAGTGTGTTTTAACATGTGGCTAGCCATACTTAAAACTCTTCTTGGATTTTGCTGCACAACAGCAGAGTCAGCAGACACACAGTATTCACATCTCTGGGGCATTTTTAGTCTCACCAGTGATCCATTTGTTTCCTTTCAGCTCTGCCACTGATTCACCTGCTTCCTCAAATAGTGAGCACTATCTTTGTTCTGTGGTGATGAGTTACAAAAGAATCAGCAACAGCACTTTAGGACCAAGAAACACAAATCACATCACATGCTTGGATGTGCTTAGGTTTCAGCTGTAAGACTCCATCCAATTGCAAATTACCATTGTTTTTCAAAGGTCTCTTAGTCTTTGCAGAGTACAAAGCCACACACCATGATTCTGGGTTATTTTTTTAGCCATGGATTTTTCAGCATTTCTCAACATAACATAGCTCAGTCCCAATACATTAAAAAACCTAGCCAAGTACTTCTGAGGAGAAGATCAAACAATGTCTATAGCTGTGGAGACTGAGGTGATCATTGTGGATAAAAAAAGACATTCCTATTCTTAGGTCTAAAGCACTGAATTAGTAACAAAGCAAATCAGTACTTTGAAATGGCATTAGCTTATGTGTTCAATCGTAATTTTAGCATGGTATATATACAAGTATATATGGGGTGTTTCTGTGTAGTTCAAAAATTACTTATACAGTGTATTACAGTATATATGTGTGTATGGAGTTCATACATGGAGGAATTGACTTGGGAACCCAAGCACTTACTGACAGGTTTCCTTTCTTGCTTAATCTGGACGTGATGAATACCAACATTCTGTGCCAGCTGAGGTCTGCTGAATGAATAAATCGTGTGGGAGGACTCCTCTCTTCTACAGGCTGAGTGCTTCATGGAAGCCAGGTGCAAGCATCATCCTTGTGTACTGAATCGCTGCACCTCAGAATCTGGTATTACAGACATCTGAAGAGCTCTTTTCAGATAGCATTTTAAGACTGGCTCTATGCAATAACGAATTAATGAGGTCTCAGTCTCTGCAAGATTTGTGCTAATGAAGCCTCCAGGCAAGAGGCAGATCCTGCCACATGCCCTTCCAGTCTGGGAAAGTTCACAACAAGGATTAGCTTCCCTGCATAACAATGTAACTCCCCAGATGACAGCAAAGATGTTAGTAAAACCTGCCAGCAAGATTGTCTTGTCCAGCCATTAAAGCAGGAGACCTGTAGTTCCAGATTTAGTTGTTAACCTGTTGTGTGGCTGTGGGCAGACTACATAACTCAGTCTAAGTTGTTCATAGGTAGGATGTGGTCAGGTAGTCAGGCACTCCACTGGGATGACACAAGAGAGTTGCCTGTGTTTAACCATTTTTACTATAGGCCATCTAAGAACTTTTCAAATAGCTGTAAGCTGTTGGAAAGGTGGTTGGATAAGGTGAAGCAGAGTGCTGCCAGGGTATTCTTCCAGCTGATGGTTCAGCTTGGTATGAGGTCTAAACCAAAATAAGTTAGTATGCTTCAATTCCTAAATGTATACAAGAAACCAGCACTTTCTTGGCTGTGAGTGACAGTGTGACAGAATGTGACAGCTTGACAGTGATGCCCTCAGTATCCAAGCACATGGTATCCCCCAGGGCTCAACCCCAACAGCTGATGCACTAAGAGCCATTTGCCTCACTTGCGCTACTGCTCCAAACCACACTACCTGAAGTATTTTAAAGATACATCTTTCATTCTGCTGTGGTGGAAGTGCTCATGTATTAGAAATGTTTTTCGTAAAAAAATTCCTGGCAGAGGCAGGGCCTTAGAGTGCCTTCCAGGGGTTTTGGGAAAACATCATGAAAGGAGGCAACACAAGAGAAGAGCTAAATAAAAGACACTGAAGTTGAAAGAACTCTTTTTCTCTTTGCCTGAATTTTAGACACATTATCCCTCAAATGTCAGTGCCTGAATAATTAAGGTGTTGTAATGAGATGTAATTGCAGAGCTGCAAGGACAGTAAACATAACTGCACTATTATCAGGACAAGCTGAGCTTCCAATGGTGCAACAGGTCAAACAGCTATAATCACAGCACTGTACCTGAAATAAGATAAGTGAAGGGGCCACATGCAGGCTGCACATGCACACCCTGTACCTGGGCTCCAAAACTATAATTAGAATGAAGGTTTATAGATCCCAAGCACAAAACGGCATGAGGAAACTTATAGAAATCTGAAAGTAGGATGAAATACAAGCTCAATGCTCAAGTGGGCAATGTCACATTCATTAACTACACATCTAGGATTGATGGTGAAGAAAAAAGTAAGATGCTGTTTACGAATAGGAAATCCAAGATTTTCCACTGCAAAAACACAGACAGAAGCAAATGGCTAGGGAGAAGCCCTGCAGAAATAATCTGGAGGTTGAATACTCCTTCAAAAAAAAGCAAACTACATACTGAGAGGTTCAAATATAAATAGAGGTTATAAAATACATGAAGTAATTCTTCCACTTTTCTCAGTACTGGCAAAGCTCAGAAGGCCTGGCTTGGGGCACCAAGCTCCAGAGAGATAAAACACACATCAGGCTACAGAGGAGAGGAATATGTATGATCCGAGCTCTAGAAAAGCACAAGAAGATTAGAGAAATACAGGGTGCTGGCTCTATGAAGAGAAACCTGACAGAAATATGAGAGTAGTCTTCAAAAATAAAGATATTGCAGATTAGTAAGACATTCCATTGCAGCAGAAATAGACTTTGGTTAGACATTGGGTAAAACTTTCTAAAAATAAGACTAGTGCTGCATTAAGCTAGATTGCCTGGGGATTATAAATGTTTTTAAAAAAAGATCAGATAAAATTTAGTCAGGAATGACAGAGATAAAATTTATCCATCTGTGGAGAGTGGGATGGTACAGATGACTTCTTGAGATCCCTTTTCATCTGTATATTCCATGATCATTCAGAAGATGAGTGTTTGTTTTGTTTCAGACTTGCTTGTTTATTCATGCTGCTCACTTGCTTCTTCTTGGAAATGGAAATCCCTTTATTCAGTCCCAGTCAGCACTGACTTCAGGTTTTTCTTGTATTCTGTAGCAACACAATGTGGCTGTTCAAGGTGCAAAGAGATCAAGACAAAGTTTAATATGGTATTAGTTAAAATAATAACTTTGAAGGGACAATCATACCAGTCAAAATACTTATCTTTGGCTTCAAATCAAAGGACTTCATGAGAACAAGTCCTAGGTTGTGAGTCTCGGGCAATCCGTGTGGTCCATTTGACACTTCAAAGAGACCATGCTGTTTGGATGAAACATGCAGGTTCACTGTGACAGGCAACATGGAATCAGAAACAAATCCACTTGGATCCATTCTGCAAAGCAGCTATTCCCTCTTTGATGTACTGCAGGAGAAACAGGAGACATGTCACCATTCTACCATGCTGCTGGTGCCCATCGACACTTGCATACATCTCCACATCACCAAGACCATGGACTGACTTAGATTCTCTAACACAAAGGAGGTGGGCATGTGGAATTAAAGTCTGCCCACACTGCTCTCACTGGATGACTGGGCCCTTCGGAAGGACAAGCCTGAGACAAGCTCAGCAATTTAGGCCATCTCCTGCTCCTATGGATGACTTCTTTGGTTTTTTATTTCTCCCATTGTTCCTATGGTGGTAGAATCAAAGCCTTGAACAACTAAGCTTCCTGCCTAAGTCCTGGGAGATTTGGGCACCATTTGACTGTTTCAATCTCCATGCAATTTTGGTTATTACTGAGAGAGTTTTAGCTTGTCTTCAAATTATTTCAACTCCATTTCAGTGATCCTTGTTGCAACATGCTAAGCCACTTGGCTCCTGAGCAAGTGCCTTATAAAATGAATAAAGTGCTTCTACCTATTATGATTAATATTATTTTGCTAAATATGGAGGGCATTTTGGCTGCCCTCCCCCCAGGTTGCTACAGTAAGACACATCTGTAAGCAGTCATTCTTCTAATTGTGTCAATTAGGCTTATATAAGAGTAAAGAGTATTTCAACTACCCAAATACTGTGAAAAGCGTGGTTTGAGGTCTGACTGAAGATGAACCTCATGCTCCAAACCCTAACAAAATTATATTAAACTTCCTTCTGGCGTAGCTGTGTTAGTCATGACAAGCAGGAAGCAGTGCAGTGGCTCTCTGAGCTGGGCTGGGCAGGCTTACTTGCTTCTCTGATAGACGGAAGCACAACAGGCAGTTTCTGAAATGCATCTCTGGAACAAAGGACTCAAAAAGTGGGCTTACATTTTGCTTGCAATACATTATTTTATGAGCAAGCAAAGGAAATTAGAATGCAAACCCAATACATAATGATGCCAGATTAATGATTAATCCTTTACACCTAAATGGTGCCAGATCAATGACTAATGCTTTACAGCTATATATTGCTTTTCAAATAAAGCCAATCTGCGAAATACATATAGACATACAAGTCACAACAGTGAAAGTGCAGCAAATGTCTGATTGACACCTTTGACTGGAGCAATCTGAAAGCTGCAGGGCCATATGGGAGCTTTCCAGACAACAGCAGTGCCTTGCTCATGTGAGAACACTACGCTACTTCCCACACAATAAAATGACATGAAGTTTGTACTAACTAGCTGCTTATTTTATTAGTTCTGTCCTCCAACGGTGGTTTTGTAACCCGGATCATTATGTGTGAATAACAAACACTTTCTGAAAACTTGGTCTACCTGAGACATCTGTCATTAAAATATTAGCAGAAGACACCAACTTGCTGTTACATGACATTACACCACCACACTTGTCATGTTCTGCCAGTGCTGTGACCCATCATGGGAGTTTGCTAGAGAGTGGCTACTGAAATGCCACCCAATACACAATAATTGCTGGCTGAAACCTCCTGAAACAAAGAAAATGGTATCTTTAAAGTAACACAACTATGTTTAATTGCAGCCTGTGATGGTCATAAAATACCTGTCCAAACATAACAGTATCATTGGTCAAGCATGCAACTCCATTCATCCAAAAAGAAATTTAAAAGCTTCAAAAAATCAACACACCAACTCTTCCCAGATTCTAATCCTGTGTTGCAATGGCATTATACATTGGGCTGGAATATTATGGATTGTGTAGAATATGGACTGGCAGCCTTTTCACACAATGTTTGCAGATTACAGGGAAGTTTAAAAATGGCACCTTGAATAAAAGTTTATCCTCACTTTGTTTTTAATGGAGTTACTGGGAGGCCATGAAGTAACTCTCAGTTGTGTGTATATGAGATCAACTTTGAAATGTTTTTATGTCAAAAGATGAAAATGGCTTGTACAGGACAAAAAACAAGAAAAAAACCCTATGTTCACAGATACCACATCCCAATGCCAGCCACATTTAATAGCTTGGTAACTCTAGGCTAGCGTAAGAAACACCATAGTTGGAGCCACTTATTTTGTCTCTGCATAAGGATGCCTAGAGCTGGAGTTTTGGTTAGGAATTAGACCACAGAGCTGAACGCTCAGTGTGTGAAATCTCAGCACTGAAATGCAGTGGCTTCCCTTTGTCAAAGTGGGGGTGGGGAGGAGGCAACATGGGAGAAGGAGGTGATCAGAGAAGTTCCCCAGCTCAGCATTTCCAGTGCAAGCATTGACCTACACTGACCTCCCTCCCAGGCTTCCAGGACTGAAACTTTGCCATATTGATGCAGAAAGGATTACTTCCCCATGGTTTTTAGTCGTCAATCTTCCAACCTAAAGCTCTTTTCTCCTTAAGGTTCTCAGTAATTCTTCTGTTTCAGAGAATCGCCATAAATCACCTTTCTACTTCAGCACTTTCTCCCTTTCTGTGCTCTCTAAGGGTGTTTTGTCATTGATTTCATCTGCCCTGCAACCCTTTTCACTACCTTAGCTGCATTTAATTAGCATGACCATTTATAATACTCAGAGCTGAACTCTGGACTGTTGAACACAGTTGGTTTTTAAAAGGTGTTTTAGAAATGGTTTGAGATTCCACATCACCAGAATGCTGTGTGGAAGTGAAAAGCAGGGCAGGAGGCATCTCATTTTTCCCAACTACTGCTGTACTTCACCAGTTATTATGGTTGGCTGATAAGGGGCACTTTTTGGGGAGAGAGTTTCTACTTAACACTGCAGATTTCAGTATCAAAATTCTACATGTGTTTGTGCCCTGAAGCCCTCTGCAGAGATTCTCCCAGTTCCTGTCTAAGCATGTTCCCTCTCCTAGGCCCCCTGGATCTGAGAAATCACTCTGGCCAAGCAGAGCAGGGAGGGATTCTCTTCGGGGAGTGAGAATGTCATCTGTGAACCAACATGGATGCTAACTGCTGAACCATGTGAAGCTCCTCTACCTCTGATGAATCTGCTTTGCAGATTCCTCACATGCTCAGGGCCACAACACAGAAAAAAGCCAACAACTTGAAAATAAATTTGATATTATTCCAGGATACATGGTTATTTTACTATCTGTCCACTTCCCTGAAGCACTTCATAGAATCATAGTATCATAGAATAGTTAGGGTTGGAAAGGACCTCAAGATCATCTAGTTCCAACCCCCCTGCTCTGGGCAGGGACACCTCCCACTAAACCATGTCACCCAAGGCTATGTCCAACCCAGCCTTGAAATTCATAAGTTACTTCAGTTTGGTGTCCACAACCAAAATGCCAGCCTCCTTGTTTCAGGTTTCTTTAGTACTTTCCATTTCGACTACATTGTACGTACTCTTCCCAAGAATACTCAAGTGTTTTCTGTTGACCCAATGAGGTCTGGTACTATTTATATTTATCTCAGTCACAGAATGACAGAACCAGTGGATTCTGTCAGAGCCTGGGAGATGTCTCTGGAGACCACTGAGTCCACCCTCCTGCTCAAAGCAGAGCCAACTAGAGCTATTCTCTACCCCACGCTTGGGATGCCTTTTGGAAGGTAAGGGGGAAATGTTCAAACATGAATGATCATGTGCACGGCTGACAGAGCAGGATTCTGATGTAAGATGGAGCAAACTAGTGTGACAGGGTGGAAGCGCTCTGTGTGACCTCTGAGGAAACAAGGCCTGACTTTCAGAGGGGGACGTGGTTGCCTAAAGACTAGGCAGAAAGCAGTTTGACTGGACACTCAGGTCCTGCACGCTGATCTGAGAAGCTCTAAGTGCCCAAGGTTTTGCCAGAAAAAAATTTTGACACCCTAGATCTTATTTCTGCACATGGCTGTAGGTGCTATTATCTCAGTAGAGCCAGCTGTCACAGCATCCCTTGCACATCAGCATCCATTATTCACTGCAGGCACCAACCTTAGAAACCCTGTATCCTCTCAACAACCATTTTACAATTAGTATAAATACAACTGCTGCAGTGTCTCAGGAGCTTACACAGGTGTCTCTACACTGTATTCTGCAGTCCTTTCCCTACAAGTGTTCATACAATCATAGAATAGTTAGGGTTGGAAATAACCTTAAGTTTATCTAGTTCCAACCCCTCTGCAATGGACAGGGACACCTCACACTAAACCATGTCACTCATGGCTATGTCCAACATGGCCTTGAACACCACTAGCGACGAAGTATTCACAACTTCTCTGGGCAACCCATTCCAGTGCCTCACCACCCTCACAGTAAAGATTTTCTTCCTCACATCCAATCTAAACTTCCCATGTTTAAGTTTGAACCAATTACCCCTTGTCCTATCACCACAGTCCCTCATGAAGAGTCCCTCCCCAGCATCCCCATAGGCCCCCTTCAGATATTGGAAGGCTGCTATGAGGTCTCCACGCAGCCTCCTATTCTCCAGGCTGAACAGCCACAACTTCCTCATCCTATCTTCATATGGGAGGTGCTCCAGTCCCCTCATCATCCTCGTGGCCCTCTTCTGCACTTGTTCCAACAGTTCCATGTCCTTTTTATGCTGAGGACACCAGAACTGCACACAATACTCCAAGTGAGGT
>JASSUY010028658.1:97627-141543 GCA_032466535.1 Forpus xanthops | reverse complement strand
CGCGGAGCGGGCAGCGGCTGGCGGGGGCAGCGGGTGCCCGCAGCGGGGCCTCGCGGCTGGGGCTTGTCTGCGGGCGGGCGGCGGCGGTGGGCTGGAACCGGCCGGAGCTCGGCGGAGAGGTGCAGTACTGCGCCGAGCTGGTGCGGTGAGTGGGGGGGAAGGCCTCAGGCGCGGGTGTTGAGCTCCGCGCAGGGAGCTTGCCAGCGCTTCCTCCTGCGGAAGAGGGGCTGTGTTCTCTGGGGAAGGGGACGGGAGTTTCCCCGGCTGCCCTCGGGCACGCGTGGCCGCGAAGATAACCGCCGCGGGCCTCAAGTGCGCGGTGGCCGCGGTGGGTCCTCCCCGGAGTAGCAAAGTGCTAAAGCAACATGGATGATACAACCTACAAACGGCGATCTCCTTCCCCAGCTGCTGTTATGGAGTAACGTTTCTATTTCATTGTCTCGGCTTTTTGTAGAGAAAGGTCGCCGAAGTGGGTGTTCAAAAATAATGGGTGTTTTCAGACCCTGGCTACTGGGCAATAGCCGGGCTCCCAAATTGCTCCTTGGAAAAGTGAGCCAAAGCATAGGAAATCCTCTGGGTAGCTGGACAGACAGCTCATGTAGTTTCTTCAACCCGAATGCAGGACGGGGAGAAGTCTGTTGTCAAAAGCGTACATTTTTGGTCAAATCCAGAATGCTCCAAAAGAAACCAGAATGCAGCTCAGATGCTTCCAAGGCAGGCAATGTTACCTGCTTGGCTTTTGGGCTGTGAACAACATACAAGGCCCTTTGGCTGCTTTGAGTTCAGAGGTACAAAGTAAACAAACAAGTCTGTTTGTAAAGACTTAAGTAATTTCTCTTTTGAGTTGTTCTGGGTGGGCATCCAAAGCAGGCAGGAGGCCTCCAAGCATGGGATAGGATTATCTTTTCCAAACTGATGCTCGTAAAATATAAAAGATATGTGTGATCAGCAGTAGTGTTTGCAGTAGGAAAACTAATGGAAGAAATGTGACAATCTCAGATTTCCTGTGCAGCACCAAGCAGCAGGCCTTCACTGATGCATTGGAATGCGTAGCCAGGTTGCATGTGCCATGATAAAACTTGAGATTACAGCTTTGTTTTCGTTGTTACTCTACCCAGGATTTGTTTACCTGTTACTGGGGAGATCAGAAGCTGTGTGTACAGTTAATACACAGGTAAAGTTAGCATATACTGGTGAAATGTTTTCACAAACAACTGTGAGCAGAATAGTTCAGTTCCAAGGCACAGGAGCTGAGAATGGTTGAATTTGAACATTGTTATTGTTATTTTTGTTAGATCAAAAAAGACTACTTATAAAGTACACCAGCATTCAAAAATAATACTATGAAAGGTGGTTATGCTTTTTGGTATCGTTTAATTGAAGCTGCTGTTCACAGTAGCTGATATATTGCGTGGGAATCAAGTTATTAAAAGTAAGAGGAAGGACTTAATCATTCAAGCAGAAATAAAATGCTTGAGGCTATGCAAGCATCAGTAACTCACCAGTCCTGAATTTGAGTCTCCCACACCTTAGGAGGAACAATTTACTGATGTAGATTTGAGCAGCTTTTTTCAATATGTAAGATGTTCTTTCTCTTTGGTTTTGCATTTTTCTGCTGAACAGCGCTTTTAAATGTAGCTTTAAGCTAGTTGATTAAAGATATTTTTCCCTGGTAGGTGAGTTTTCTGTCTCTTGCTGTTTATGATGTCTGCTCTGGAAGACAAGCTTGTAGCATGATGGTATCATGGAGTTTATAATGTGGAAGACACCCATTACACTGGAAGTCTAGTAATGGTCATAGCCAACTTTTCTTTGATCTGTAGGCTTGTGTGTAAACTTGTGCTTACTTGAGGGAGGAAACTGGAAAACACTTGGTACCAGACTTAAGGTCATTCAGTCCTTCATTTCTTGGGTGAGACTTGGGGTGAGCATGATCTGTGGTAATACCAATTTTATTTTACAGGGCTTATTTTATTTTTACGGAGGCTTAATGGATTTTGGTTTCTGCTGTTATGTGCAAGAGTGCAGCGTCAGCATTAAATTCTCATTTCTTTCTGCCTTTTTTTTTTAACTATTTTTCAGCTACATTTAATTTTGAAGCTTAGGGTAATTGAAAACCAGAACAACAAACCAGCATGCCAACACCATTACTAGAGGGAAGACAAATTTTTCTATTGTTCTGCTGTATTCTTTGTGTAATGTGTTCCTTTGTTTTCCTTTCTGGAAGTAGAGGTGGTTTTGTGTTTGAACAACCCAGACAAAGTATATAACTGGGACTTGTAAAATGTGGCAGTAAATGTTGCAGCTCTGCCCAGGGTGGGCAATATTGTGCATTACTGAAGTCAGCCCTGAAAAAAACACCAGGTTGAGCTGATAATACTTTTCAGAAGGTGTCTTGGGGGAGGTTTGCTGCTTCTGTTCTTTAATGAAGGTGACCTTTACAGCCCACTAAAATTCACAAATGTTATGTTTTTGTTGATGGCTCTGTATTTGCATGAAGCTTGAAAAGAAGTTTCACAACTGTTGTGAAAACTCTAAAGCATTTGCTGATTGTCAACTGCTGCATGTTGTAGGGGTAAGAGCAGATGCTTTTTGCTTGATGCTAAAAGTAGCAACCCTAATAACCTGTGGTTTTAGTTTGACCTTTCTATTTTAAGTTCACATTCAAAAGAAGTATGAGTACTACATGCAAGAACAGCACACTTCATGAAAACAAGTAAATGTCTTTTATTTGGCACCTGCTTCTGAGCTCTCGAAGCAAAACTTGGAGTTGCTGGTCCTGTTCTAATGATGAATCAGGTTACAGGCTTATCAGAGTACACCAAAATGTTGTTCAAAACAAGCAGTTGAGCTCTCCAGAGGTGACCAAGTGTCTTTGTTAGTTATGATTATGATGATTTCAACAATTTATGATCTGTACACTGTTTTTAATTTAATGGCACACCCAAGTGGCGAAGCAAAGGCATATCACTCTAGACTGGCAACAAGTTACTGTGGGGAATCTGACAAGACCTGGAGTTCTTATGCTTCGAATATAGTTAGCAATATACAAAACCTTTCTGGTTAAGCAAATGCTCTTCTACCAAGCTCCAAAGCACAATCTTAAAGAAATGTGGTTTCATGTTTGGAGGCAAAGTCTGGAATTTAGACAATCTGGATTCTATTTGCAGATATGCCACAGCCTCGTTCCATGCCTTTATCCAAATAGCTTGAGATCTGGATTTGAGAGGTGCACTGGCAGTTCAGGCAGCATCCCCTCACTCTTGGAGTTTGTCTGATTTTAAAATAAGCTTAAGAGCTGCCACTTTTGCAAAGTCAGGGTTTTGAACTGTAACTTTTTGCTACTATTTCAGAAGTTCAGTGCCAAGCCACAGCACACCCGATTTACATAGAGCTATAAATAATACATGTATTTTTTCATCCTTTTGCAGAAAGCGTGACTATGAAGGGTTTTTGTGTTCTCTGCTGTTGCCTGCGGAATCTCGAACCTCTGCTTTTGCCTTGAGAGCCTTCAATGTGGAACTGGCCCAGGCAGGTATTAAAATACATTTGTGAACTCTGGAAGTGTAAAATAACAGTTTCAGTAGTACAGTACAAACCTCTGATTTTGAGTGGCCCTTGGAAAGTAGCCAGCCTCCCCCAGTTTATTTTGCTTGTGTACGTAGTTTTGCTGACTTTTGTCTTCATTGTGCATTTTAAAATTGAATGATAACAAATAGGCTGCAGTTCTTGATGCTGTTACATGATTGCATCTATGTCCTGGCTTCAGGTGCAACGACTGAATCAATTAAGTGCAGCTAAATCCTGTCTGTTGATGGTCTGTAAAAAAGTTGGATGATATGATCAGTTGGCAAAAGCTAGGTAATGCAAAGGCTGTGGGGAGGGATGTTTGTCATTAGGGAGTTGTGGGAGGGAGGTGGCTGCAGTCTTTCCCCTTTGCTAGCTGGCCAGAAACTGCCAGTGCAACCAGGAAAGTTGGTAATGCTTGCCAGAAAGGAGTGGTGCAAGAAATGTGCTGAACAAACAAAACCCCTGAACAACTTCTGCAGGCTGTGCTGGCAACTGGTCATGCTGCTCGCCCTCACTGCTTTTATCACTGCTTCTTTTCCTTCTGGGAAGACAGCTAAGGTGAGGGTCACACAGGACTTAACCTCCATGGGTTTCAAAGTCACATGGAGTGAAGATTTTTTTGTATGCTTCATGAGGAAAACATAGGGCCACAAGCATCATCAGAGATGTGGAGCATCTTTCTTGTAAGAAGAGACTGTGGGAGCTGGGCCTGCTTAGAGAAGACTGAGAGGGGATCTCATTAATGTATATAAATATCTCAAAGGTGGGTGCCAAGAAGGTGGTGCCAGACTCCTCTCAGTGGTGCCTAGCAACAGGATGAGGAGCAGTGGCTATAAGACACAAAAGGTTTCTCCTCAACATGAAGAAGAACTTTACATTGAGGGTGATAGAGCACTGGAACAGGCTGCTCAGGGAAGTTGTGGAGTCTCCCTCTGGAGACATTCAGAACTCCCCTGGACGCATTCCTGTGTAACCTGCTCTGGGTAACCCTGCCTTGGCAGGGAGTTTGACTGGGTGATCTCCAAAACTCCCTACCAGCCCTAATGATCTGTGGATAACTGTGAATTCAGAACTGAGCACTTTCTTTACTGAGTTTGGCTGTGTCCTGTGTCTGTTTTTTTGTGTAGATAGACCAAGTGCCTTAAAGACACTGAATTTCACTCCAGATGTATCCTTTCCAGATCAAAGACTCCATAACTCAGAAGACTACAGGTCTGATGCGAATGCAGTTCTGGAGGGATGCTGTGGAAGGCATATACTGTGATAACCCGCCACATCAGCCAATTGCTACAGAACTGTGGAGGGTAAAGTACACCTTTATTGCCCTACAGTTCACTTAACTAAAATATTACTGCGGAAAATGATGACATTATTTTGTGTGTGCTGTGTTGTATAGTTGATAGCATTATTTTATCTAAAACAGTGTAAATTATTCTTGTGTCTGTGCCTGATATTGTAAGTTGCCAACAGCCGAAGAACAGAGTTGAAGAAGAAAGATATTTTAGGACCTAATTGGAGGGTCAGACTTCTGTGAACCGTCTGCTTTTTTCTCTTCTGTTTAGGTGAAGGACAGTAAATTGTGGTAAGCTGTAAACTGATACAAAATGAATTGCATAAATATACTGTCCTGAGCCAGTGCTAGTCCTGCTTGAAGAGATTAAGCTGTGCAAAAAGAAGGGAGGCTAAGCAGAGACGTTGAAGTAGCAAGTAGGGTATGAGGAAAAGCTCAAGACCTTCATACATACTTACTGGGTAGTAGGGAGAATCTTAATACAGTCTTCTGCTATCAAGAGTTGCTTGATGACTTCTATTTGTGTATTATGTTTTTTGCACAGATCCTTTTGTGTTCGTTGTGTGATAGAGAATGTACTTGTGAACTTAATGCGTTGAATAACAGGGAATGTACTTGTGAGCTTAACAGTTTATTTTTACCAAGATGCCCATGTTTTGCAGGCACTAGAAGAAGCTCGTAAAGTACTCTTGCAGATCTGTTCCTCTGCTGCTAATGACCAAAATTTTTGTTTCTAGTTAGTACCGTCATTGGTAAGTTTGATAGATGATTAAAGGTCTGACAGCAGTGTAAGTGGATTTTCCCTTGATGCTGATACAGAACCACATAATAATGTAGTTGGTTAGGCTCTCTTCTTGTCATCTAGTCAAATTTGTCACTCAGAGGTAACATCAAACTTAGATCAGGCTGTCAGGGTCACATTGAGTTAAGTTTTTAGTTTCCTCATGGATGGAAATCCCATACATTGCTAACTTGTCATCTTAGGGCCCTGCAAGCTTTAAAACCTTCAGAACGAGCAGGTACCATAAGGCCTCTATAAGACCAGAATTTGTATTTAAACTAAAAATCTCTGAGCCCCTAAGCAGGAAAAGCTGCTCTTTGTCTAGATCTCAATAGCTGAATACAGTTAACATCAATCTTGTAGGTAGGTTTATGGGCCTGCTGAAAAACAGGCAGTGAAATGTCTAGTCACCCAAGTATTCATTTGCATTGTTTCTGTTAAAATCTTGTGAAAAGCAGGACATTTACTGTAATGCTGGATTAGAACAACACAGTTTCTGCGGGATTAGAGCATTTCACATCCACTCTGCTGTACCTCTGAGACCCCAAAAATGAGGTCTTTTCAAATCCTCTTTCAATGATTTTGGCATTGCCAAAACCCTGGCCTCTCCCTGACTCTTGCACCTTCAAATGTGAAATAAAGCATAAGTGAGCATTTTTTCCTGTCTGTCAACACACAGGTTTAGATTAAATTGGGATTTAAACAAGATACACTTTGTTTGACTAAGAGAAAACGTCAGTGAAGCCAAGAAGTAAAATAAAACACCTGTTGCAGTTGCTTTTTAGGAGGACCAGAACTGTTTGTAGGTGTCTCCAGCTCATACAGTTACAATGAAGACTGGCAAATGTGAGAATTTTATGGGATTATGGGAGTTGAAGGTGCACCTAGGGTAATATTTTAGTGCAGGCATTAAAATGCAGTCTGGTCATTTGGCATATCAGTCTTTCTGTGCCTTTGCTTTATTTCCTTTCTGTCTCTCTTGTAGCGTATGGTAAGCTTCCCAGGAAAAGGATTGTTTTCTCCCAAAATGCTTGTCTTCTTTCCAAGGAGGAACTTGCTTTACTGTAACTTAATTTATTTCTGAAGATACCCTCTCATGTAGTTGTTTGATTGAGTGGGTTAAGCGCAAGTTAGTTTTGGATATGATTGTATATGTTCTTTGGACCAGTTTTAATTTCAGGCTGCTTGTGTATCCATGTGGGGGTTGTTGTGTTTTAATGCCCAGTCTCTGAGCAGAAGCTTTGCCCTGGCCAACCTCCTTCCCAGTTTAATTGCTGAGCATGAAGTCATATGGTATGGAGTATACCTTTAATCAGGTATCAGGATCAGCTGTCCCAACCGTGTTGCCTCCCAGATCCTTGTGCACCCCCAGCCTGCTCGCTGGTGGGGTGGTGTGAGCAGCCCAAAAGGCCTTGACGCTGTGTAAGCCCTGCTGAAACGTCAGTGTGTTATCAGCATCATTTTCAGCACAAATCCAGGACATTGGCCCATATAAGCTACTATGAAGAAATCTAATTCTATCGCAGCCAAAACTGGTACAACATTTAGACAGGAATCATTCATATATTGAGGTATCAATTGCAGCCCTTTCCAACAGCTGACTGCCTGCCAGTCATACTCCTTTCTCACAAAACAGAAAATTGATTTTGTAGTGGAAGAAAGAATTGGCCTATCTCTGGTAAGATCTCACTTCACATATGATTTCCCTAAAGGAAGACCAATATAAGACAATCCAAACGGAACTGGTTGTGAAATGGGATACCGGAAAATAATTTGGAAAGTGTTTCTAGGAGCTCTGGTAGTTTTGAATGCAGCAGAGTGCTGAAGCGAACTAACAGTCCAACCTGAGCTGGTGACCTTTGCACTCAAGATATGATTTTATTTCTGCGTTTCGGCGAATACCCCAGGAATGACCTATTTGAAGAGCATGGCTTCCCAAATGTTCCAGAGTGTCATTGCAGTTCTTAGATTTGGAAAGATTTGTAAAGGCACCTGGGCTCACAAGTATTGCAGAACTGTCAATAGAATTTAGCACATCTTTTGCACAGCGGATTTTATGTACACTGTTTTCATACTGTTTAGTTTGCGTGAGGATAAATTTGAATTTCCAGAATAAATACCGATTTATTACCTTAAATATGTTCCTGAAGTTTTGTATATACCAGAATACTCACATTCAGATTCCAAGAGTTTTATGCACTAGTAAAGTATATAAATAGTTTTTAATAGTATTACTAGGATTATTCATCTCTCAATGAGTTTAATATAAACTTGTAACAGTTGTATGATACTTGATACTTATCTGAAAAATGAGGACCAGTGTGTTTGAATGAAGGTAGCTCAAAATGGATATAATGCACAAATCAGGAGATTTGGGAGAACTCAGTTTGGTGCTTTAAATCTTGACCTATCACTATTTCAAGAATTTAATTTACAAAATAATACTCAAGACAAGTGAGAAGCACAACTGATGTTTGTAGTGGTAACTTAATATTTTCCTTTTTACACACCAAGTGCTTCCTCAAGGAGATTTTCTGGAATCAATCAGTAGATCTGTTCTTGATGAACCTGGAAAAAATATTTACAAATATAACGAATGTAAAGCCAGAATTTGAAAGTGAGCTATAAAGGCTGAGACTGTGAGAAATCTGCTTCATAAGTTTTGTTTGTAAATACTGTATGTGTGAGTGCAGCCTTTTTGACAATGTGGTCTGCAAAATTCAGCCTGTGTAAGTAAGAGGATTGAAGGTAAATTTGATAGAATGAAGTGGTATGGGAAGAAAGTCAAATACAAGAGAAGAGCCAAAAGAAGAATGTGGAAATATGAGATGCTGTGGGATAGTTTTTTAAATAATAAATACTGAATAATAAATAATACTGAATATTATATGACTTGATTGGATGTCGTCTTTACAGTACATATTGGTATGTTGTACTGATGTTTTCTTGAAATTTTACAGGGGAAGTCTTTTTATTGCTTGTCTCTTAAGGAACCTCTGTTCTCTTTGGAAAGCGGACATAGTTATTTGCAAGTATTTTGTGGGAGTGTCTAACTCCATAAAAGAGTAAATGACTTTAAAAACATATTTTAAAATAGATGCTCTCACTGAACTGGCTTGATGTCCAACATTGCCTTTTTGTGTGCCACAGCTTGTAACAAAGCCAGTTGAAAGTTTTGTATCTGAAGAAGATTCTAATTTTCCACTTTGATTTTACCCAGTAAATATAATCCTTGTATGAAAAGGCTTCTCCAAAATACATTTCAGCTTTCATTCAGAATGCAGTACTACCGTCACTTTATGTACATTGATACGGATGTTTTATTGATAATTTTCAGGCTGTCAAGAGGCATAACTTGACTAAAATGTGGTTTATGAAGATCATTGATGAAAGAGTAAGTATTTTCCATCCAAAGTGTGATTCTGGTTTTAGTCATTAGGATTTTCCCCCTTATTTTTGTTTGCTTGCTTGTAAAACAAAAGCTTAAATAATTACTCTTTTCCAGACAGTAGTGTTTCTCTTTAAGAATGGCAGTGCTGTATTTCCTTTTTGACACTCCCACTCATAATTTCTGTTCTTTCTGGCCAGAATGGCTAATAGGATCCTTTGTTTATTTTTGCTTTAAAATAGATGTATTTTGTGAGTCCACATTTTCTTGTTCTGTGCTCTGATAATATCTGTGCTCATGCTTTCTGTTCGCTGGTCTCTGTTCCTGATTTCAGATGGTTACCCTGAGAAGTAATCCATTGGGAATTATACTTAGATACCTTTTTGTATGTAAGTGAGGGGAGTTCTATCCTACAGGATTAAGTAGTAAGGTCTCTACACCTGCTAAGAATTTTGGAAAATTACACTGGATTGGCATCACCTAACTCTTCCTCATGTCTTTTCTCATCATGTCAGTATTGCCCCTGAGTAGCTTTCTGTAGTGGTGAGCCATGGGTGTAAAACCTTAAAAATTAAATGACCCGCCGGCACCTTTCTGCTACACATTGCTGCTTCTTAGCATGGCTGTAAATTGCAGCATTCCAATCGCATTAATTTAAAAATATCCACCCTTTTTCTGGGAAAAAAACGTGAGAGGAACAGTTTCACTAGTACAGTGGTGCTTGCAAGGGCAAGAATGAATAGCTGAGGGCAGGGATTTCTTAAGCTGGCTTTGCTGCTAAAGTTAGTGTCTTATGAAGGTATACCTTGAGACTACTGATGAACAGTTACTTGAGGAGTGTAATTCCTATTTCAGAGGGTTTTTTAATTGTAAGACTGGTGTGATTTAACAACAAAAGCCACTAGGGCAGGAAAAATGATGGAGGATGTTATGGTTTTGGGTGTGTTTGCATATGATTTTGAAACTTGTGTGTATTCTATGATTTATTTTAGTGCATGTTTTAAATAATATGTCCCTGTTTATCTAAATTTGTTTGTGCTTCTCATGAAAACTTAAGTATTAAAAGTAGCAACCCCATAGTGTAAGAATATGGTGTTTTCTTATGCCTATATGCGTGTTTTCTTATGCCTATATCCTTTTTTATGAAGAATTCTGATTTCTTCTTATTGCAAAAAGTTACATTTGTTCTAGTAACCAGACTTTGCTGCAGTTGCATGTAGTTATTAGTTATTTGGCTGTGTTAGACTCGCTATAACTACTTCTGTCTGTGTTTATGCTCTCTTTCCATCTCTTAATTTTGACCTTTTTGTTTTTCTAATAGTGAATTAGGCTAACACAACTGTATTAATAAACTTGTGCATACAGCAGTTCTGTTTATGTTTTACTGAAGTTCTGTATTACAGAATGTAATATTAACAAATATAATAATCTAATAACAATATGTAATGTTGTTCATATTATAGGAGAAGAATTTGGATGACAGGGCCTATCGTAACATCCAGGAGCTTGAAAAGTATGCTGAGAACACTCAGAGTGCTCTCTTGTACCTCACCTTGGAAATGCTGGGTAGGCATTTTCCCCATTTAAATGTTGGTGACTCTGAGTGCAGACACAATATTTACTGGTGTTTATAAAAAGCCCACTCCTTTTCCACTGGAGTTTAATTTCAGAAGCAGTTGTCTTGGATGATACTTCCGTTATCTTTTGAATGCTCAACCATAAATCTGGAATCGTACCACACCTATCCTAGAACTCTGTACTTAGGAGCTGCACAGTGGAAGGTTCATTGAAGTGCAACTTCCTACTGCTGTATTGTTTGTTACTTTGTTTTCGGTTTTCTTGTGCCTTGTGGTAAATTCAACTCTTCATCCTATTTTCTGGTTGTCCCACTTGTCAGAACACCAAGTGCTATAGTTTATTCTGCAGCTTTTGTTCTATATTGCAGTGATATACACTGGTTATCTTAAAACACTTTCCTTATTTATGATGTACATAGGGTCTGAATCTTCTCGTCTTCCTGAAAGTGGGTTGACTGTCAGTGATTGAATAGCTAGGAAAAATACAACCAAGATGATAGGACCCTTGTGGTTAAGAGCTAGTATCTATGTCACATCTAATAGAAGAGTCGCAGAATGGGAAAGAACTGTTCGTTTGCAGTGGAGAAAAGGATACTCTTTTAGGTGTCTGTTACATTGTGGAAGTATTCTCTGCATGACTTCAAATGTAAAAGAAGGGTGAGAATTATTATTTAGTAGTATTTAGTATTGTGGTAGCAGTGTATTCCTCTTCCTTACCACACTAGTCTGATGGCAGGGCAATGCTGTGGTTAAAACAGCTTAAAAAGAAAAAAAGAGAGACAAATACAAAGACTGATATGGTGAGCACATTCTTCTTTGGAAGAATGAGGAACCTCTCTTTTAACATCTGATGTTCACTTCCTCAGTATGAAATCAGTTAAGTGTTGCAAGTGTCTTTCTGAACATCTGATGGAGAAATGTTAATTTTCCATTGCTTTGGTGATCAGATTCAATTTGCCGTGTTACTGCCTCATTGTCCATGATAGCACAAGGGAGGCAGCAGAAATACAGGTTTGGGGCAGGGGGCATAGCCATAGGACCATTCCCTTGGGCTTCAGTACACTGCTCAATTGGCTGCAGCTAATCATGAGACCATGCTGTAAGCGTTAATGCTTGTCAGGAATCTTGCACTTGAATTATTCTTCTGGCAGGAAAAACTGTTCTTGGAATACTGTTGTCCTGGGAAAAGACATGACAATGAACGTGTATGTGTACTTAGGTATTGTATCTGAATAGGTGCTACCCTGCTTACTGTACCCTTTGTGGAAACTGCAGCAAGCTAAGAGGTATCTTGTTCCTGAATGCGGAACTCAGTGAATTTACCTGCTGCTTTGCAGCTCTGAGATGAGATCTCAAGGCAATTTATGAACATAGACAATTTTAGCATGGACCAGTGTACTTAGCTTTCCTCATATATGACTGTGATACACATGAGGAAAGACTATACCCCTCAAAAGTCCTGACAGTATGTTTCTAAACATATTATTTCTGCAATTTCAGGTGTGAGGGATGTCCATGCTGACCATGCAGCCAGTCACATTGGGAAAGCACAAGGCATAGTTACCTGTTTAAGAGCGACTCCATATCACTGTACAAGACAAAAGGTTTTTCTTCCCATGGACGTTTGTATGTTGGTAAGAGAAGCAAGTTGTCTGGAATTGCACAGGATAGTGTTTCTAACTGTGTCTCTCAGTGCTAGATATGAGATCATAGATTATTAGGCCAGAAACAAAACATGTAGAAAATTAACATGTAGAAAGGCACACATGGAATGGTGCCTTTTTTTGTTGTTGCTTTGCTTTATTTTGGGTTTTTTCTCTTTTTTCATTTCCTATCCCCATGAAGGAAGCACTGTGAGAAATCTTACTTCTGTAACTTGTCCTTGGGTATCTCTTTGCTATCTTTTCATAAATGTGCTGATGGATTTGGGTGGTTTTTGGGTCTTGTTTTGTTTTTTTTTTTGTTACATATTTGAGAGCTTGAAGTATACATTCTGTATATTGCTGTATGAGATGGTGTAGTCTTGCAAATTCTGCAGTTCAGACTGTATACCTGATTTTCATTGGAATTAAGCAAATCTTGAAATTCGGGTAAAATGGGATTAAAGTTTAAAATGGTTAATTAATGTTCTCTAGCTAGATCTGTAGGTATCTTAGCTGTTACTCCTTCATCTCCAGTCTTTAAACATTAATGCTGTTCTTTTTATTTTTAACCAGAATTTATATAAATATGGTGATGCTTAAGGCAGTTATGTTAGTATTTTCTGACTCGTTTCAATACAATTGAAAGTTTTAATTTGGAGTTTAGTAGTTTAGGCCATTGAAAAAACACAGATACTCTATGGGTCATGCTTATAAGACTGCAGTAAGGAGTTGCAGTCTGGTTTCAGCCCTTCTGGAGCTGGGTGGTATGGAAGGCCTTCCAAGTATTTAGCTTTTCAAGCATAGCCTGAAAATTCACAGTCATTGCTTGCCATGGAAGGTGTTTTACAGTGAAACTGTAAAAACAGCTTGCATTCCTTCTATGCAGACTGAGCATCCTGTAAGCATTTCAGCTGCTGGCAAGTGTCGGAGTTCTGCTGGAGTCTCTGCCTCCTTTGAAGCCTACCTGTCTACTTCTATACAGCTTTCATATGTATGAGTGTGGTTGAGAACAGGCAACTGGTGCAGTTCTGATGTACCAGATTATGCCTTATACTGGTCAAAGATTGTGATCAAAGAATAAGTCTGGGGTTAGTTAGTTTTTTTGGGGGGGGAGGGTTTGGTAGTTCTGTTTTTTTGGTTTGGTTTTGGCAGTGGGTTTGTTCGGGCTTAGTTTTGGTTGGTTGGTTTTGTTGGGGTCTTTAAGGTTGGGGTTTTTTTGGCAGCCTTGGAGGCACAGTGATCCCAAGATAATGACTTGGCTCATAAGCCAGCATGGCTTTTATGTTAGCTGTCACTGGCTTTTTCTGCCTCATACTGATTCTTGGATTCTGGTTTTAAATATTGAGCATCTAAACTGATCTGAATTCCTGAAACTTTAAAATCTGACTTGGTATCTGACTGACTGCAGTGTCTTCAGAGGACAAACTCATGCAGAGGGAGTCTGTACTAACTGTTCTCATTGTTAACTTGATATTTTTTTCCCCAAGTGACTGGCCAAAAAAGCCCCCATGGTATTAAAAAGGAAAGGGCAGTGGTAAAGCATTTAGGCTGTTTCAGTCTTGTCATTAGTTCAGTTGCTGGGACAGGATTTTGAGAAACTAAAATGGAAACTTGATATTTATTGAGAGGTTTTTATCTTTCTGATTTTTCTTCCTTTGTCTAGCATGGAGTTTCACAAGAGGATTTCATAAGAGGCAAGCAAGAGAAAAATGTGAGAGATGTAATTTATGACATTGCCAGCCAGGCCCATATTCATCTAGAACATGTGAGCTTTCCTTCTGTTTTATTTGATTAAGCATAATTGATGATAGGCTTCATAAAGCATTGTGCATATGTTGTTAGGAGAGTTAGAGCTCCATACTGAATTTCAGATATTTTACTTTCAATTACTTTGAGAGTTCAAGTAAAAAAAAATCCCAAATCAAACCAGCAGAAACCACCACACAAACCCTTTAAATATTACAACTACTTCTGTTGGAATATTGTGCTTATCTGTATGTACAGGAGGCAGTTTACTCACAGCCAGGCCCAATTGCATATATATATAAATAGTGCTTAAAAGCCTTATTACTGAGAGGGAAACTTCAAGCAACTTGTCTAAATGCAGCTATGTGCCAGCATGGAGTCAGCACCATAGAAAGCACTTCTGAATATGGTATTTCACAGCACTGGGGAATGGCTGCCAGGAAAGCAGAGCGTGTTGCCTGTAACTGCTGGTTAGTGTCTGTGGGAGCAGGGGTTCATTCTCTAACATGACCAGCCATGCTCAAAGCTATGCTGGGAGAGGTACTTTCTGTTTATTTTTTTCCTGGCTCACATCCAGGTGAATTAAGAAAAACTTTACTTGCTTGGAACAGTGGATAACGATTCCTGGAGAACTGCAGAGTTGTATTCTTTTTCTTTTATACACTTATTTTAGCTACATTCTGAATTGCTTGTTGGTACATAACACAAAAGCAAAAGAATGTTGTGTCAGCAATGCTGTGTCTGCCTTTATATGGAAAACTTGAGAGAAGTACTGCAAAGAGTTTATTTCTACAACTACATGCGCGCTTGATGCTTCCAATCTGAAAAGATACCACTTCAAAGTAAAGAAATGCCAGATTTATCTCTCCATTTACAACTTTAATATAATCCTCAATTATAGCATTAAGCTGTGCTGGCAGTATCTTGTGCGGTACACCTAGACAGGCCTTTCTTGGTTTTTCTGAAGGTAAGATGAGGCATGCCTGGTTTCTTCAGTCAGCGATTAGTTAGTTGATTAATGTTTTTATTTTTTGATAATGATATGTGACCTTGGGCTTTATTTTTAATGCAGACTATTTATAATTTGCATTTAATACGTTCCTGGTCATGTCATTTCACCAGATGCTTCAGATTTTGTTGTTACATGCTCAAGGAAACTGTTTATTTCACTGAGAAGCAGGGAAAAACGCAGTGTCAGAACTGTCCACTACGTGTCTTTTTTTCATTTCCCACCCCTCAATCCATAATGAACAGTATATGAACCCCATTGACTTTGGCTGCAACTGTGGCTTTCAAAAATTCCAGTGCTTGGCCTGAAATACCTTATATGAGGGATGGGAGGCATGGAAAATGAGCAGTGTGTATTTATTGTCCAGATGTTTAAGATTTGGTTGATGGTATTGTGTGGAAACTTTGGGGAGAAGTAGGGAGAGCATTTGGTTCTTTAGAGCCTTTCAGCTAATTTGATAATTCCTAGTGTGTTGGTGCCCTGGCTCCCGCATGCCAGACCAGCTTATGAGGAGAACAGGCAGAACCTTGCTCCCCTTTCTTCCCACTCCACTCCTAGAGCCCTGCCCGTGTTATGCACTTGGGGGGGTTCCATGGAAAATATGTAGTGTGATCATGTAATTAGAGACTACTCAGAAAAAGTATAAATAGAAGGAAAGCAGATTAGGGCAGCATTAGCATTTTGTTCAGCTGAATGTTGATCTTGGCAACCCCCCCCCCTTTTTTATTTATTTAATTGATGGGTTCTGTCATCGTAGTTAAAATACGAAAGATCCTGTGTGAATACTTGCTTCCAGGCTCCAGCATCATCAGTGAAGAATAATTGACAGTGCAAGATCTCTAGAGTGTTCAAACCACCTGAACTGGCAGTAATAACAGGGTATTATTAACCTCCTTGATAATCGGATGGTCTTTGTTAATGCAAGGATAAAGATACTTTTTCCCCTAATGGATTAAATAGGCTTTTGCTGTCAACATTTGGTGGGTATTTCAGGACTTTAGGTGAATATAATGGGCTACTGCCTCTGAATGCATCTGTTCTGTATAAAATCACTGTCTTGTTTTGCCTGAGGGTCTTTTCAGCCACTTACCCTCTTAGTTGGAATTTCAGGGTATGGTAAAGTTTAAAACTGCAGAGAAGTTTCAACAATCTCAGCATTTGTTTCACAGACCACATAGTTTGGAGGATGAGGGTAACAGTTACCAGCCGCATTTCACAGCCAGAAGAAATATAATCCTCACATGCTAAATTAAGTCTCAGCAATATTACATGAAGTATATTGTAGTAATGTGTCACTTACGTGGAGATAAGTTTCTGAAGTGTGGTCAGTTCTTCTTGATACTGCGCCTGATGACCAGCAGAGGGCAAAGTAAGGTAAAGAAGATTGCAGTTTTCTTTAGGAGCTGTGTGGTTTATTAGAATAAAAGCATATAATAAAAGTGCTCTGTAAGTCCCACAGTGATCCCCTCAGAAGCCTGCATATACATTTACATGTTCCACCTCTTTCTTTTAAGCATCCCTTCTTTAGCTTTTTACATTTGTCTCAATTATGCTAGATCATTATGGACTCAATTTACCAAGGGGGGGAGGGTTAGACTATATTTATTAAATCAGATGCAACTTGGAACTTTTTTGGAATAAGGGATGCTAATTTACATTGCTTTATTATAGGTAAACCGTAAGACTGTCAAACCATACAATAATTTTAGCAGGCCTCTCCCAGTATTGTATATATTTGCAATTCCTTTTGTGTACAGTGAGGGATGGTGCTGGCTTGCACATAATGAAAAATTGGTTTCAGTGTGTCAAAATAAAGAGGGACAGAGCCTGTAATGCAGTCTGTTGCCTCTAACCATTATATGTAGTACTTGATGTTTAATATGATATGTTAAATTCTTCTCATAAGTATGTTTGGTTTTGTTTTTCTTTCTCCCGCCTTACCCCATTTACTTCCAGGCTAGATCTTTCAGTAAGAAAGTTCCTGTGAAGGCATATCCTGCTTTTTTCTGTACGGTGGGTGTGATACAATGTACTCTTTAAGTGATGGACTCCTTTCTGTGCTAATAAGTTTATGAAGTGTATGAGATTGAGCATGGTTAAGTAACGCTTCTTGTGTCTGGTCTGGGGAAGGATGTAATCCCTAAAACTTGTGAAAATCGTAATGCCTGCTTGAGGAACCTCATGGTTGTGATCAACACATCTAATTCTTCTGTAACTACATCATTGCGTCCAAGATGCCTGCATATTCATAGACCATTATTCTGATGCAAGGGCCCAATAATCTTGTCTATTTTTAGAATTTGCTGTTTGGTCTAATAAAGGATAATGCTTCTCTTTACAAAACCTGCCTTTTATATATCCTTTAAATGTGATGGTTATGCTACTGCTTAATAAAACAGGCAGATCATCAGGCCTTTTTGCATTTCCTCATTTGGTTTCATGTATTGCTTTTTAAACTTCATGCCCATTTTGTTGTATGCACCATATGGATTAAGCTTTTTTTTCTTCTTTTCTAGGTTGCTTTAGATGATTATTTATGTAATGTGCGAAAAGTGGACTTCAATATATTTCATCCGAGCTTACAAAGGAAGAGTACATTATTACCATTGCATTTATATATTAGATCTTGGAAAAAAACATATTAAAGATCTGGTTTTTTTTTTTAATATGGGTTCAGAGTGCTGAGTTTTTTCTTTAATGTCTTAACTTTATAGAATATAAAGTTAAGTGTGTAACTTCACACTTCTGCAAAGTGGAGTTCATGGGGAACAGCAGATGCACATGAACTGCAGCTGTCAGCTTGCTGGCACTAGTGAAGTTTGTTCTTGGAGTATTAGGCTGATATCTCTACTTCACATGTCTGCCAAGTCGTATGTCCCTGTCTGAGATTTCTTGTCTTTCTTGTAGTAACAGCAATATGACAGAATTCTTCTTGGACAAATTCCGTGCTAATGGATACTTCTGACAGTTCTGACACTTTACTGAGGGGAAAAAAAAAAAAAGTGCTTTATTTGTGCCCAAAAGCAGTTACAGTGAATGCTTTATAATCAGTTAAGCAATTCTGTTTAGTGCAAGGCATAGGCTTCTTGGAAGTATTCATGATGCTTTATAGTTGGAGGAATGAGCACATATATTTGAATGTGAGAAAACTGTCAGGAAAGGCTTAAGCTGTTTCAATTATGTAGAATTTCAGACTGGTGAAATAGAGCTGTAGTACAGAAATCAGTTAACTGTGTGTTGAGATTGAGTGTTAAAGTGACTATAAGTGGTGGGAGGATAGCTTTGCAACATAGGAAAAGAACCCTAACATGTGTTTATCTCCAGCTCAGGTGAAGGGTTTTTCTGTCTGCTCTTGGCTTGGCTGCATCTTCCTTTTGGCCTCTTGCTTCCCTGTTGCCCACAGCTGCCATTTCAGTGTGGGTTTGACTGCCCCTTTGTTCATACTCACCATGTTGCTCAGGACACTCTCCTACGTGGCTTCCATAAATTCCTTTCCTTCAGTACTGTGAAGAAACATGTTCCTGAATGTTCCAGGTCATTTGAGTCCTCCCCCTATAAAGATACTTCTCTGTATCTTTGTTGGGAAATTAGTGAGAGCTTTGTACTCTGCATCTCTTAGGATCAAGGTAAACGTTTCTGTTGGAATTGTTTGGTAAAGTAACACTTCCAAATATCCAACTTGATTCAACTTCACAAATCTGGTAGCTTATTCTGCCATCATCCTTGTTCTAGTAAATAGTTGTTTTTCTCAGAGAATTGTTTCTTTAATCAGGGTTAATCTCCCCAGATGCTTGGTTGTATAACAGCATCCTGTATTTTAGTGTACAGCGCTTCATCATAAACTTCTGAGAACAAGAATCATGTTTTTTTTTTTAATCACAGGACCTGTCAGCATGGTAGAAATCTTAGGAACTCAACATTAAATCCTTCATTTGGTGATTGAAGTTAGTTTGTGATACAGACCTCGGTTAATTCAGCAGTTTTTTATTTCCAAGTGAGACATTTTTCTTTGAATTTGTTCACCTCAGAATCTTGCTTTCTGTATTACTAGAAGTGTAATAATCATGGTTGTTAGGAGCCTAGAAAAACCTGTGTATACTATACTGGGAGAATCCTGGCTATTTTCTAAAAGTAAAATCTCAGGATCTATCCAATTCTCAGGTCAGCTCCTGTACCTTATCATTGAGGTTCTTGGATGTGGCAGAGACTGGTAAAAAGAAACCATTTCCTTCCTTTGCAGGCATGGCAGCTATTCCTGCCAAATGAAGAGCAAAGGCCTGGGCTGTGTTGCTGCTACCAGGCCAGCTGCACATTTGCTCTGCTTATTTTGTGTTCTGCAGAAAGCATTACAGATACCTCTTTCTGTGTTTGGTCCTTGTTTTGTTCTGAGTATGCTGAGTCAGGACAAAAGCGGCAGCCCTCTGTCCTCTCAAAAGGAGTTGCTCTCCTGTAAAGTGAACTTTTTGCAGGAGCACAGTACAGGAAGGAGAAGGAGAAAAGAAACCATGTACTATCTCCAGTTCATCGAGTTGCTGCAGTAATATCTCGCTTGCAGGCCACAAGGTTAGCGCTTAGCTTTAGTGTTGAAGTGGAACAAATCTTGACAATGTGCTTAAAAAAATGTAAGTAGAAGGGCCAGTTTGTTATAGTGTAGAAAAGAAGCCATGTGATGCAGTGGAAGGTTAGCACAGTGACTTAGTAAACAGGATATGGAATAAATAAATTCAAGTTATGACTCCAGTCACAAGAGAGTTTTGAGTGACCTCAGTAAAGCGGCACTTTGAATTGCAAGTGACAGGAGGCTGCTTAAATAAGCATTCTGTCTCCTTTGCATCCTTCATGGAACAGCTCTCTCTTGGATGGCTTTGTCCCTAAGGCAGAATCAGGCAATGTTGTGAACAGAGGCATTAAATACCTGTCAAACAAGGTAGTCTTACTTTGCTTTCACTAGTATCATCTCCTTTATTTCTCTATAGCAGTTATGATAATTTATAATTGTACATCCTACAAACATTTATCATATTTTTCCTTTCTGTTGTTGGGTTTGGTTTATTGGGGTTTTATTGTTTGCCTGTTGGATCTGACAAAATACTTTCTCATAGTGCTTTTGGTCAAGTGCCGAGCTGTATCTCTGTCTTTCTCTTCAGAGCGCTTCACTGGAGTCTGTTCTAGAATCTTTTTACACTTGGATGTGCAAGTGTAAGGTAGCAAAACATATTAAGTCCTATAACAAGTTTTCATGGTAGGTAACAACTACAGGATCGAAAGTCCTGAATTAATAAAAACACATCAGACATCACTTAACCTAGTGATCTTGCAGTTTCATTGGTTTCCCACTTAAGCACATAATATATTGTCTTAGTAAAAACAGACCGAAGGAAAGATTAATTTTCAAGTAAAAATGTAAAAATCTCAGTCATCACTTGTGAGAAATATGTCCTCTGCATTGTTCCTATTTCCCTCAAAGCTCAGCATCTCAGTATCCGCATCTTATTTTGGCCTTCTCTAGTGTCAAAATGTTCAACAGTACCAGAAAACGCTTTTCAGGCCTAAGCATAGGAACTGCTATACTGCAGAAGGAGGAAGGTTGTGCACCTTTATCTTTGTGTTTTACAAAGGAAGACACAAGAGGAACCATTTAGACTATTATGAGCAGTCTCCAAATCCAAGAGTGAGGATTTTTTTTCCTTGCTGCTCTGACGCCAGGTTAAGAGCTACAAAGTTTTAGTTATAAAAGGATTTAGAAGGGGATAGTGTTATGCTGAATGTGCTCAGAACCTGTTTTCCATTGTGTTTGCTGATAGCAGTTGTATTGAAAAATTGTGTTTGTCTTTCAGTTGTTAAAACGTCTCCGTCTTTGTCCAGCTTTCATGATTCTTCTAAGTCTACAGATTATTTTTTTAACGTCTCCAGGTGGTGATACTTAACCACTTCAAATCCACTGAAGTTGATCCAATAAAAAATTGTCATAAATAACATCCATGGATACATAAATCATGACAAAATACACAGGCAGTCCTTTATGCTTCAGACCGTACATTGATCGGTATTTGCTTTTGTAGAGAGGCAACAGTCCGTAGGCTTTTCTTCTCTGCCAAAGCAAATGGAGTTCAGCATTCTGCTCCCATAGGGGCAAATTATATATGCAGTGGGTTGATCTATGGATATTTTAGATTCCCTGTTACAGGTCAGGCCCCTGTGTGTCTGCATGAAGTCAGAAGGGAAGGACAGATGTGCATTTCTGTTTTGTGGGTAAAAACTGCCGGGAGTCTTTAGAGGAAGATGCTGATTTTCTTTGTCCATAGTGGGGGGAACTTCAGAAATCTTTAACTGTGCAGTACTAAGTGGTTGAGGGGTTTTGGTCAAGTCAGCAGTAGAAAACCACTTGTAAGTGGTAGCTACTCCTGTGGAACCTGCTGTAAGGCCTAGAAGCAGCTACCCAAGCACTCCTGGCTGGAGCTGAAGAATATTTTGTTCTGTGCACCTGAGGCTGAACACACTCCCTTCTTATTCAGGCCATTCAAACTTTCTATTTTATTAATATGAAGACTCCAAAGGAATAAAATATCAAAATGTAAAGCTCTATCAGTTACTGTCCAGAGGGCTGGAATTTGTGTAAAACCAGAAATCCTTTTTGTCGTTGTGCTTAAAGCACAAAATCCACAGCTTATTTCAAGTTGCAGGGTGGCAGTGTGTGACAGGACAGGGCATTTTTGTTAGTTCAGCTCTGACTAATTTGTCCTTTTATCAAATCAGCTCAATTGTAGTTCATCAAGCTAAACATACTTTTAAGCACCTGATGAATGCCCACTTACCCTTCATGTCCACTGACAACTTGCTCTAATAAGTATCGCCTTTTCCCAGATAGCCACAAATGCATGCCTTCTGCTTGCCTTTCCCTATGGGCAGTATCTTAGCTGGAACACGTCAGGTTGGTTGGGCAGATACAGATCTGCTATGCAAACGATTTCATTTCACACAGATATCCAGTACAGCATCATAAAAATAGGACTGGAAAGGACCCTGGGAAGTAATTAAAGAGCCAGCCCATCTATTAGCAGAATCAAATATAGCGATAGCATTCAATTATCATTTGAGGGATGAAATGTTATGCATAAATGGATTATGTTATAATTTAACAGAATTTTTTTTTATCAGTATTTGGCATTTATGATTTATTGTAGTTTAGGAAGACAACAGAAAGGACTCAAAATATTGTGTTCAGTTTTTCAGGATTTACAGCTATTCGTCAGGATTATTTTAAAGCAACATAATGGTTGTTTTAATCATACCAGGGTGCCAGTTAAGCAAGGAGGGCAATCCACAGGTGATTCTCAGTTATAGAGTGACTGTCCTCATGTTTGCTGCCTGCTACTGTCTTTAATCTGTGCCAGTGAGAGAGGGGCTGTAGCAGGGAAGAGAAATTTCGTATGCTGATCCATCTTGTATGGTTTTCTATGTCAGAATCACAGTGCTCTGGAGAATCAAAGCCAAGGTGCTGAGGCTGGGGTGGGAGATTGTTTAAACTTCTCTCAGGCTATAGTTTTAAAAAACCCCAAACCTCAACACTTTTAAATTCAGAGGGCAAGTCTAGTTTTGCCAGAGTGTATCTAGATGCTGTTCCTTGCTCTATTACTGCCTATAATCAGTTAAAGCCGAAGCGTGAAAGCTTAGATTTTGTAATTTCACACCTTCAGTTACCCCAGGCAGAGCAAAACATTGTGGTCCAGGACATCCATGCCTGTTTAGATTGCCACGCTTAAGTAAGCATAAAATTAAATGAAGGAGAAAGAAAAATAGTTAAGATACAACTCTTGGGCTTTTTCTGTGTCAGAATGGCCACATTTCTTCAACGTAGTTTTTGCGTATGGCATTTTGTTTTAGAAGTCTGGTCTCTGTTCTAACCAAAAGGCCCAAGCAAAGGTTGGCTGTTGTTTTCACTCTATACAAATCTCAGACCCTCCATAAAGCCAGATTAACACGATTTGTATACTTAACAAACCCTATAGTCTAAACTTCTAGTCAGGTTATATGCTTTGAACTGCAAAAACACTGTCTGTGTGGCACTCGGAAAGCCAGAAAGTACAAAACTTAGCTCTTTGAAGTTCTTGCTTAAAAAAAAATCTATTTTACCAGATTAGTTTCTATTAATGAGTGAACAATCATCTTTTTGCTTTCAACAGCGTACGTTTGGAATTCCACATTATTCATTATTTAATGAATGCTGAAGTTAAAAATGACATGGATGTTTGCAGGGACAAAATGAGACACATCCATCCCTAGGAAATAAAGAGTTAGTTCTGGTTCAGCCTCTGAGCCCTTTCTTCTCAGGCTGCTGGCTAGCAGTTTGGCTGTGGAAACCGAGGACAAAGAATGCTCTTTGGAAGAGAAATGAGGTTCTGCGATGAAAATGGGATGAATGCTAAATAAAGGTTGTTCTATGTTTATATGAATTTCTATTATAAACATTATTTCTAGGGAAGGGCCATGCTTTTTGTGGCTACTCCTTTGCCAAATTCTTTCGTACCTTACATGTACAATGAATGCAGCCTCTTGGTTATGATAAATTCTCATCATATGAAAACTCAGAGAACAAATGATGGATTTTGTTAGTTTTCCCTTGGCTGATCCAGAATTGCCCTCTAGTAGTTCGAAAGAGATTTTGAATATACAGATGGTGCGCAGAAATCCTTACTGTGTCAAAGCCAGCAATCCTTTTGTGTCACTATCAGAGAAGTGATCCATCAGAAAATGAGCTTGGTTTGAGGCTTCCTGGCTCTGTTGTTTGTTATGATATGGCGCGAAAGGGTTATTGCTGAGTCTCATCTGTATGGTGTGTACAGCAGAGGGGCAAGAAGAAAAAGCAGTGCATTGTATTCTATCTTTGTATCACTTCAACAGTTACGTGTCTATTTGCAATTTAGCTTTTAAGGTATGTTAAAATGTTAAACTCTGGTAATACTTGTAGGTGGACAGAGCTCAACTGAAAACTGAGACAAAGCCTACAGATAACCTATAATAACCATCTGAATTCAAATTCACAGCTTGGGGTTAAATTTACAGAACAGACAGTTTTAACCCAGAGAGGTTAGGAATCAGTCTGAGCTCTTGAGTTTGAGTCCCCAGGTTTGGATTCTGTTGTATGTGTACAGATACTGGCTCTCATTATAATACATCAGTGCAAGCTCTTCATTATGCAACAGCAGATGTGAATTTAATGCAGCTCTCAGACCTTTGCAACAGATTTTTTTGGATGATATCTAACAGCCAGAGATTCCTGTTACTAACATAAGCTTGACAAAATATTTTAAAACGACATGAAATTGCAGATGGTCCTGTTTTACTGGACATGTTGTTTATAATACAAGAGATAGACAAATGTTGTGCTTTTTCACAGAAAAAAAAAAAAGTGCCCATACATTTACATGTTTTTATTTTACAAGGGAAATGCTTAAAGCTGATTACTGAATTATGTTTCTTTGGCTGCCTCTTCTTACTCATGTTACATGGAAAATAGGAACCATAGTACATCAATTTTACAAATGTTAAATGCAGTTCTGTAAAAATGGTGTGAAAATCTTTGTCACTTGGCTGTTTCCCAAGTGTGGTCTAGTTGCTGCTAGCAATTTTATTTCTTATGCCAAGAGTAAAATTCTAACCTGACATTGATGCAACTGAAGTTAAATCACTCGCTGACCTGAGTTCAGTTTAGAGAACTGTGGTGGTCAGAAATGATTAACAGCAAGTTTCTGTGGTTCATCTTAGGCTCTGGTTGGCTCATTAGTTGGCTGTGGTGGGTTTGCCAAGAACTAAATGCTCAAAGGTTAGCAAGCAGATGTAATAATTTCTCAAATGCAAAGTATACTTTTTATTAATAAAATGAATAGAAATAGATGACGGCAAAATTTTAGTAACATATTTATACCTAATATATATTTTAATTTAGTTTGAAATAATCACAAAATCACAGATGGCTTTGGGTTGGAAGGGACTTTAAAGCTCATTCAGTTCCAAATCCCTGCCATGGGCAGGGACACCTTCCACTAGATCTGGTTGCTCCAAGCCCCATCCAACCTGGTCTTGAACACTGCCAGGGATGGGGCAGCCACAGCTTCTATAGGCACCCTGTGCCAGTGTCTCACCACCCTCACAGTGAAGAGCTTCTTCCTAATATCTAATGTACATCTGCCCTCTTCTAGTTTAAAGCCATCATTAATTGAATCATTCAATCGTTGAATAACACATTTATAAAAAAATAAGTAAGTCAACATGGTACAAAGGTGAAAAAAGAAATTAGATAAACTTAGGGATTTATTAGCAGCTGGTGCCTATTAAGGAACATATGAATTGCTGTCTATCACGTGAAGCACACGTTCCTCTCTCCTCCCCCCCAAAAAAAGAGGCCTTCGTAGAAGCTCAATGAATGGGATAAATACGTAATTGCTCTATTTTTACTTGTGTTTCTTAAGCCTCCACTAGTGGTCACTGTTGGGGAAAGGGCTCAAAGTCAAATGCCACTCAGGACTGCTGTTGATTTTACACAAGAGAGTCGTCTCTTTTGAGTATTATGGAGCTTTTCTTTGTTGGGCTTTCAGTTTTTTTTTTTTTACCTTCTATCTACAACAAAACGAGCAGACTACAGAAGGAGTGAGGAAGTGATAGGAAGGAAAAAGAAAACTCACAGAAATGCTTTAAAAAATTAAATTTGTTGATAGGCAATATATATGTGTGTACACCAGGGCTTAAAAAGCTACCGCAGTATTGTTTAGAGAAATAAAAAGCATTGATGTAAAATATTTTTCATGCATGCTTCATATTCTAGCTATTGCTTGCGTTCTGCATAGAATCTATGTGGCTTGCATGGTGGGAGATTTGCTCTCCTTCACCCTTAGCGAAGAACCTTAGTTTGTTGACTTCATCAGGATCACCTGGAAGGGGCCATATCTGTTGCAGAGTGGATGTGGGTTTAAACAGCCCTGCTTGCTTTGGTCGCTCATGGAGCTGGGAACATATCTGAATGTATGTTAGTAGTCTTTTACAGCTGTCCATGCAGAAGCTTTTGAATGTACCCCACGTCCAGAAGCTCTGTCTGTTACAAGATGGTAGCACTGGGCCTTCATTTCTGCCCTTCAGTAAACCCTTAGGACAGCATTCAGCTCAGGCTAAACAATGGCTGGATTTGAGGGGAGAAGCAGATGGCCTTGTTGCTGTTATGTAGGGTGGGAGGGCATGTGTGCTCAGCCCTCCACATCCTGGTCTCTTCCCCATGTCCTTGTGTCACAGCAGGAGAGACCCGGTGTTGTGATGCGGCTGTTACCTATCCATGTCCCTATCTGAGCTGGGAAAAAAAATTAAGATGAAATTCAGAAACCTTATTGGGTTCATTCTCACCACTGGAAAGCCCCCCCATCTAAATACTCTTATTTTTTTTTCCCCACAGAAACCAACCACATTATTGCTCAATAATGTGAAATGTGGGAAATGAAACCCTGCTATATTGCATTTAAGTGAAACTGTCTTAAGAAAAAGCACCTCAGGCTACTTTCCGGAGTACAGATTTTGGCACCAGAGCAGTACAGAGCAGTGGATGGTGCTAACACCGAAAGAGGGGAGCCATGCCCCCTTCCCTCCTGCTCCACAGCTCCAGTAGCAGCCATCAGTGCCTGAGTATCTTAGAAGGACCATATCAGCTGCTGATCAACCAGCCAGATCTGGAAGACACTGCTCTGGATGACTTCATGCATAGACACTGAAAAATGGAAAGGAGAGAAGGGGCTTCTTGTGTTGATGGTTCCAGCAGCTTCTGGTGGGAGCTGTGCTGGCAGACCTGCTATTGTTTCTCCAAGCTGACCAGAAACTATTCAAGCTAAAACACTGACATGGCTCAGTGGTGGTCTTGGCACTCCTGGAGCAAAGATTGGACGCAATGATCTCAAAGGTCTTTTCCAACCCAGATGATTCCATGATTCTATGCTAATAACTCCCTTATGTGTTCTGTATAGAAGGAGGTAATGGAAAACATTACCATCCTTATTTACTTCTGGGAGAGCGTGCTTGGAGCCGTAGACACAAACCACAGACCCGGGACGGTGTCGAAAGAATGGGAATGTGGGGATTTCAACAGTACCTTCAAGCCTGAGGTAACTCGTGTCCTCACAATCCCTCATCCACGAGGTGCCACCCCTGCACGCAGACACGGAGAGCTCCGCAGGGCAAACCCCGCCGCTCAAAACGCCACAGTAGAACCACCTCAGCCCTTCCCGCCGCCCAGCTCCTCCCAAGATGGCGGCGGCCCCGCCCCGCGCGGGCGGTATCCCGGAGCCCGTCCCCCGGCGGTGGGGTGCATGATAGCGGCGGTGGGGGGAGCGGGTGGCGGCTGTGCGCTGAGGGGACAGCCGGAGTGGAGGGCTCTGGGTAAGCAGGGCGGTGTTGGTTGTGTCCCGGCTGGTGGCGTTCGGGGGTAGGGGCCCAAGAGGGAAACTTTTCACGGGAAGCAATTCCCTGCCGGGGCTCCGGCCGATTTGTCGCGGCCATGTTGGGAGCCGGTGGCTGCCTGGTGGGGACAGAGCTCCGCCGGCGGGAGGCGGTGCCGGGCTCCGCTGGCGGCTGCCTTGCGGGGCTGTCCCGCCGCGGAGCTGGGGCGCTCCCAGCCGCCCGCCCGCCCACGGTGGTATTGCTGCTTCCTGCCGCCGGGAGAGAGGCGGCGGTGCGGGAAGGGTCCGTGGAGGAGAGGGGCGGTGGTTGTCGCTGTGTTGTCCCAGGGCGCTGCGGGACTTGCGGGGTCGGGGGAAGGAGCTCGGGGGGAAACAACAGCGGCCCCGCCGTGTTACGTAAGTGCCCGAAACTGCTCAACTCGTGACCGGCGCCGAGGCCCGGGCGGCGGCCGTTTGCTGTGGGGTGGAGGGACGGGACGGGACGGGACGGGACCCGTCGGGCTGGGGCGGAGGGCGCTTCCTCCCCCGGCGGCCCCCGGCTCAGTCCGCCGCCGGGAGAGCGCTGCTCGCCGCGTCCAACTCGGAGCGAAACCCCTTGCACAGTGTTGGGGCTGTGGTGGAAAGAGAGCGGAGGAACCGCGAGCGGCGTGAGGTGCTGGGGTGTTTTCCTGTGAAACTCGGTTATTTTGGAGAGGAACGTGACTGTTCTGCTGAAGATATATGTGGCTGTTGTCTGAAAGCGGCTCAGGAAAACACAGCCACATGGTTTTCCTCTCGCCTCATTTGAAGCCCTGTGTGCACAGACAGCGATGTTTATAAATGGCAAAACCGCCCGTCTTGGCAAGCTAGCGCTGAGCGAGCGGGCGGAGCAGCGCGGCCGGCAGCCGGCTTTGTCCTCGCGCAGTGAAGCTGCTGCCGCGCAAGTTTCGACGTCGAGCGGCGGTGCAGTGAGTGCTGATAACCTAACCGACCTGTTATATCGTAAAGAACTGCTTTGCCTGGATTATGGTTGAATTGAGTGGTTCCAGAAGCATCGTTAAGTCCTAACTCGGGGTCCAGTGTGTTGAGTAGTTACTGTAGGGTTTGATGCTTATTTGACGTACACACTACATCCGAGGCTGCAATATGCATGACAGCTTAAGTTCGGACGAGGTTAATGCAGTAGGTAAAGTGAGTCTAAAATCAACCCCCCAACTCTAGGATCAGCTTCAGAACTGAGGTTGACATTTCCTCTTTACAGAAATAGAGAGCTTCCAAGACTTGTATATCGAATTATTTTCGGGATGGCTCCCTGAAAGAAGGGAAGATTTTAAAGGTGACTGTGTAATCAGTGCTTAAACCCTATGAATTACTTCCTCTGTAAGCAGTCATCAACATGCAGAAGGGAATCGGTTCTTTAGCCCAGAAAGCAATGTTCTTGCATTTAACCTATATAATCTAAATATTGTTGATTAGTTGAGTGAGAAATAAGAATCCCTGTGTAGTTATGTCATGTGTATGAGCTCGATTTGTTAAACAACTTTTTCGTAGGTGTTTTAGTGCTGTGCTGTTAGTGCTAAAACAGCAGTGAAAGTGATGTGAGCCTGAGTCCTGAATTCTTGCTTCTGAATGCAAATCAGCCACGTGCCTTTTGGAGTGAGTTTTGCTCTGCATAGAAATACACACAAGAGTCTCTTAAATGATAAATGAAAATGGGTGAGTAGAAATTTGGAGCTGGAGAAGCTGGATCAGCTTTCTTTGTATTATTCTCTAGAAGAAGACAGGGTAGTGTCTTTTCACCTAGAAGCAAGTTTGCACTAGATAAAGTGATGAAATCATTCTTTAGCAAGAGCTGTGTTCTGTTTCCTTTACATTACCGGCTAAGGCTTAACTCCAGTATTACATACATCCCTGGACTAAAAGAAGATCTTCATGTAATATCCTGAAATGTTTTAGTTTACAGAAAATGTTTAATTCAAACAGCACAGTGACTTAGGTTTCACTGTTAGGGTTAGTGAATGGGGGAAGATTTCAGAGGGGTAAAGAGAGATGGAACTGCAGTTTCAGGTGAGGTATGATATGACAGAGCTTGGCACATCTATTTTCTTTCCAAGAGTCAAGTGAGTCCAGGGTACAAACAGTGCCTTTGTTAACTCTTGCAGCATTTTTGGTGACTTGTCTTCGCCAGAGAAGGCTAGAGATGTTAAAGTAAAAGCTGCGGGTCAAAGTGTGGCATGTAGGTGAGGGAGAGTTCAAATTTTTCATACTTGAACATATAATCTTAAAATGTGTGTCTGTTAGATAAAATGTTGGAAGTGGTGGTCAAGCAAAAAATCAGCATGCAAGTTTTTGTTCCAAAAACTGATTTGTTAGCAGGTGATGTCAAATAAGGAAACCCCATTGTTAGCAATGGATGCATTTCTTAGATGTTGGTAGGTAAGAAAGTTGACTTACTAATTTTTTTGTTTGTTTGCATTAAGAAATTAAATTTTATTCTGTACTTTTTCAAGTTCTAAAGGTACATTTGTGGCTTATTCCAAACTCTGTTAATGTTCAAACTTGCTTTTCTATTTGTGTTATTTTTAAAAGTTATAGATTATGCCTGTATATTCTACTGCTTTCAGGGATTAATTCGATAGAAGTTTGATAATCTGTACATTATTCTGAAAGAGAATATATAAGGTACAAAAAAAATAGGCTTTTGAAGTAGAACTTTGTAGGTGAAACTTTCTTCCTATCCAGGTTTATAGAATACCTTTGGTTGTCATAATTTAGGAGAGGACTTGTTTTTACAGTTGAGGGGGGTAAGAAGCTACTCTGTAGGTAGGTGTGGTAGAACATGTTTACCATGCTAAAGATCATTTTATTGTTGTCATAAGCTATAAGATGTGATGACAGCTGTGTTGGCAAGTAGGATCCTGTAGGCTGAGCCACATGAGTAGTCTTGCTGAAATAAATGAGTCTGCTCACATGAAAAGTGGCTTGATGGAGAATTGTAGGACAGAGATTCTTTTAGGAAAATAAACATTATTGTGTGGAAGTTTTATTGAACAGAAGAGTAATTCATGGTTTTTAGACTGCCACTTTAATACTGCATAGTTGAAAATACGCTCATATGTTTACTTTAGATTTTAAAGTTACATTAATAGGCAAGAGTGCTGCCACCTTGGACATAATGATGCTTTATGTGGGTTTTTTTGGTTGGTTGGTTGATTTTTTTAGCCTGTTAGTGATTGTAAATAATTTAAGGATTAAAATAATATTTGGGAGTGGCTTTTTTTTTTCCTCTTTGCATCATAACAGTGTTAAGCCTATTGTGTATGTAGTATAGCAGGATTTTGGCATTTTGTACAAGTGTAAAAGAAGAAAAAAAAACGGAAAATTAAGGATTTCAAGTAGAGGAATGTTTTATGTCCCCTCCACCTCCTGTTCCTGAATGTAAGAAAACATGCAAGCAGTTAGTAACTGTGGTGAGATGCAATCCTTTGAGAAGCTATACTGCTTCAGGGAGGTTGCTAGATGTATCTGATTTTGCTGTCAGCAGCTTTAGTTTTCACTAGGTACCTCTTGTACCTCAAGTGGTATGTATTATCTACAGGTAATCAGTTCGCTTTTAAGTATGTAGCATGCCTTCTGCAAAAGGAAAAGCTACAACATGTTCTTTGGCATTTACATTTCTGAAGTGTATGCATAATTTGGTAATGCAAATAAATATTAAAGATGCACCATACACACTGCTGTTCAGGTTGTCAGGCAGCATCTTTCTCGGAACAATTTGCTGTGCTGGTTAACTCCAGTGCAAACCTTTGTGTAGTTCTCAGGGTTTCATTTAGATAGATCATGTTATCTTTGCTACTCACTAAGGGCCAGAGAGCAAAGGAAAATGGCTTGTTGGATGGGACTCAAGTGGAGCGGGAACCCCTGCGGTATTCTGGACACTGTTTATTGCACTCGGAGGACTGGGTTGTGCTGAGTGCTCTAATGTCTGTACTCCAAATGCCTTCTCTAGGACTTTAAAATGCATCAAACACATTTGACAAGCAGTAAAAGGCAAAAAGGCCAGTGAGTGCATTTCCCAGGAAGGCCACCTACAGTAAGCTGCTGTGATTACAGGGTTGTTTCAGGAAATGACTTTTTTTTTTTTCCCTTCTGCTTTAAATCTCTCCTAACTTAGCTGTGAATTCTCAGTAATGTAAAACTTCTGAGGCTGATTTTTAGTGCACTTCTGTTCTGAAAGCTGTCTGTGACAGTGAGATTTTGGTTTTGTTAAGTGCCCCGCCCCCCCCCCCCCTCATTCTGATCTAGGTTAGCAGCATGGATGCACATGAACTGCCCTTTGAACACACAGATTTGAGCTGAAAAGCTGGTTACACTGAAGGCTGGCAAACTTCGTTTACCATACCATTGTTAAAGCTTTCCTTTTGGCTTTTGACAGTGGCTGTCAGATGTTGGGTTTTTTGACTTTCATCTTTCACCAGGCATTTATTATTAAACGGGCTTATGTCCCTTGCTCAAGAAAGGGCAATTCAACACTTGGCTTATATATTTTGAATTGCTGGATAAATACATTTTAAATATTGCTGGGGGTGACAGTGACAGGCCCATGATTGCAGCACTTCAGTGTTGTCTGGCTTCCTGAAAATCACAACATGTGGTTTGATTCCAAGCCCCAAGCTGTGTTTCAGCCCCTGGTTTCTGCTGTGCTGGATGTTGCAGCCTGATTACAGCCCTACTGTGCACATGGCTACTGGTGGCCGAGATGTTTTTTCGGTACTCATTTAAGCAACTTGTTTCAGGAGGTTTAAATGGTAGGAAAAATATTCCCTGCAGCCAGCCATATGTGCCCTTAGTCTGTTCTTGCTGGTAAACTAGTGATAGAAATTGCTTGGCTTTCTTTTTTTTTGTAAGGAGTTAGAAACTTAAGGAGCTAAGTGTGTCTGAATATTCTGGTTTTCCTGCTGTAATATAGAAAATGTGCTGCAACACGTGTTAAAGTAGTGGCTAGCTGCCTTGCCTCCTGAAAGGGTTTCTGGGGTGTAAAGCAACGTTAGGTTTGCTCCCTGAAGTGAAGATTTCTGAACTTACTTAGATCAAGAGCAGCAGCAAGTTGAGGTGATTGCGTCTGATCAGAGGAGGAGGTTGGGTGTTATTACTTGGCTTGTGTTTTGTTTAATTTTGTGGAAATGCTTGGAATTAGTGAGCTGGTAAAAGAAACCTCTTCATTGTGAATCTTGTCTTCCTATAGCAACAGGATGTGTGAATTTAAAGGACGCATGCATGGGGAAATAATACTGATATGATAAAAATGAGATAGTGATGATGTGGTTATGCTGCTGTGCTTGTAAACTGAGGCTGCATGGGAGAACTTTGCATTTAGCTAGCTGTATTTTAAAACACAAATTCCTTTTGTGTTGCAGATATTTGTAGGTAATTAATAACTCTTGCGTAGCTTTGACTACTTGGTGCCTCTTATAGCTTGGTCATGCTATAATCAATTACCTATAGTCTGGTCCTTGTTAGACTGTTGAAGTTCAGTATATGTTTATAGTAGTGAGCTAAAGAAAACTTAGAAATTTTACTTAACCTGTGCACAGTGAAAAGACATGTCAGTGAACAAAGTCAGGCGTGTCATTAGTGTGTATTCGTGAAGAAAGGGAAAATAGAATATCTGTTAACTTGATGAAGCTTTTTCAAACATGGAAGTGTTCTGGTAGCTCTCAAGTGTTAAAACATGAAGGTGCTCTGAAATCTAGGTGGTGTGCTGGTTTTAGTGTATACCTGTGTATAATGACACCAGGCTGAGTGATGCAGTTGACAGGCCTGACGGATAGGAAACTATTCAGAGGGACTTGGACAGGCTCAAGGGGTGGACCCAGGCAAACCTCATGAGGTTCAGTGGGGCCAAGTGCAAGGTCCTACACTTGGGTTGGGGCAACCCTGGTATCAGTACAGGCTGAGGAATGAAGGGACTGAGAGCAGTCCTGCAGAGAAGGACTCTGGGGTACTAGTGCATGAAAGTTTGGATATGAGCTGGCAGTGTGCACTTGCAGCCTAGAAAGCCAACTGCATCTTTGGCCATATCCAAAGGAGCATGGTCAGCAGGTTAAGGGAGGTGATTCTGCCCCTCCACTTGGCTAGGACTCCACCTGGAGTACTACATTCAGCTCTGGAGTCCTCGGCACAGGAAAGAAATGGACCTGTTGGAGCAGGTCCAGAGGAGGGCCACAAAAATCAGAGGGATGGATCACCTTTCCTGTGAGGAAAAGCTGAGAAAGTTGGGGTTTTTCAGCCTGGAGAAGAGAAGATTCCAGGGAGACCTCATTGCGGCTTTCAGTTCTTCAAAGGGTGTATAAGAAAGATGGAGAGAGACTTTAGCTGGGCCTGTTGCAATAGGACGAGAGGTGATGGTTTTAAAAATAAAGGAGGTGACATTCAGGCTGGATGTGTGTGGAAAAACTTTACAATGAGGATGGCAAAAATACTGAACAGGTTGCCCTGTTCATTCCAGGATGCACCATCCCTGGAGACATTCAGGGCCAGGCTGGACATGGTTCTGGGCAACCTGATCTAGCTGAAGCTGTTCCTGCTCATTGCAGAGGGGTTAGACTAGATGATCTTTGACCAAACTATTCTATGACTCTATAAGAGATACTCATTGGAACTGCTTCTGTAAATTTTCTCTACTTGCAGGTTGAAGATTCTGCAAGAGGGATCCTGGCAGATACTATTTATTTCAGTCACTGAAGACTAAAATCTTCTTTTTCATGCTGATGGGGAGATGGTCTAGCTAGCTGTTGGCAGCTTACCTCCATGTGTGCTCTAAATACAATAATCCAGAGCAACGACAAACTGCGCAACTGGTCTGGCTTTGGAGAACCTGCTTGCAAGATGAATTTAGCAACACTTTGTTTTTTTTTTTCTTTTAGACAGCTGTATCTGGATCTATTTTTTTCTATCCTAATGATGCTGTATCCCTTCCCTGAAAGAATTTAATTAAGTCTGTTTCAAGATTTAAAGAGTGTGTTGATGCTGTGGATTCTCTTCGCTATGCTGAGTTGGCAAGAATAAAGGTAGTATCTAGCTTGCTTTGAAATTGGTCACATCTCTGAGTTTTCATGTCACTCACCCTATGTCCATTTCATTCCAAGTGTAGTAGTATTTGTGTATGTCATGTTGTTTGCAAGCCCGGGTGGGTGCCTGGCGCTGCTGAAGTGGGCTGTCAGCAGTGAAGCTGTTCCTTTGCAGACAGCGTATCAGATGGGAAGGGCAGCCTGGAAGGGAGGGGCAGGAAACTGCTGCCAAACTGGGAAATAACATTGGCTAGGGGAGACTCTTCAAACAGCTAAAGAACTGGAGCAGAAAATGTAAACTGTAAACAGAAAAATGTATTCCAGTGTTTGATATTGCAGCCTGATTGAGTGATCTTTAAGGCACTGACCCAGCATGTGGGATTTGTGTCTGCTGGAGCTTCTTGAGCTGGAGCAGGGTCTCAGGCCTCTGCCCTTGACTCTTCTGGCACATTTTGAAGGTGTTGGCTTGTTGTCTGCTATTCTTCTGATGGCCTTTAGCTACTCAGAGCTGTGCAGAACTTCATATGGAATCTCAACTCTTTTGGTCTCAAGATCTGCAGAAGCTGGTTTTGACACCACATTCTGGTGTATGTTCCCAGTGCTTTGGCTAAGGTAAAAGATTCAGTTTGCTAGCACCAAAGGCTAAGCTAACCACTGGTAGTGCTTCTAATACATGCAAATGGAAGGTCAAAATACTAGGGTATATTTTCCCATGACACCAAAGATTTGATCTGAGTATTGGGCTTTTTTCAGTTCACTGTTTGTTGATTAATTTAAAATTGCTCATGTGTGTTTATAGTTTATAAATGTATGTTTGTATACATACAAACTATATAAAACCTCAGTCTTTCTGCTAATGTCTATTTGAGCATGCTGACAGGTGAGAGTATTTGATATACCCATAGTTGCCTGGATCTTGCTTTATGTGCTTTGACAGGTTGATGTCAAATTGGAAACACTGTCCGTGGTGTTTCAGGCCTGCCTGTTCACCTCAGTTTGCAGAGCTCAAACTTTCAGGGTTACATGGCTGTGTGCTATGGGGTTTTGTGTTGTTTTTTAAATTCCTTTAATCTTGGTCATTACCTGCTTTCCACAAGCACATGCTGGCTACCTCCGCTTTCACATCTTGAAAGGTGGTCAGAATTTTCTCAATTTAAATGGCACCAGTTGGGCTGGTAGTACTGTTCAGAGCCGTGTAAGCCCATATCTGTGCTTGGGGAGTGCTCAGGTTGTCAGCATATGGGTTAGAACATGGGGATGAAACAAGTTAAGGAAGTTACTCTGTTTGCTCCAGCCCTTGACTACCAGGTGGAGGAAGGAGGACTTCTTTCCAGCAACATCTCTCTTTCATGCCAGCAGACAAAACCAGTATCTACTACCATGGTTTATTATAAGTAGAAGCTTGACAGTGGTAATAAGCAGCTGATTTAATTTAAAAGTTGGATCTCTTTACAAGAATGCTGCCCCTGGGCTTCTGTAGTGAAGCCTTTTCTCCCTTAAGATGCATTTGGGGATTTCTTCCAGTGAAACTGGGAACAGAAGGGAAAAACAACCACTCTCAGCTGATATAGGAGTAGATTGAAGCTCTCCTGGTAACATACTTCCTTATGGTGCAAAGCTTTTAGTGCTGCATAGGTTTCCATCCTCCATGTATTCTTTTACTGCCAAGCAGGAGAAGGTGGTGGGAATGGCTTTGGAACTCAGCAGTTTTGGACCTCTGTGTCTTATTAATGGGTGCTACGTTCCTTGCTTGGAGCAGGGGTGCTGGCATTGTGGCACATGGCATTGCAGCCAAGGTGGTTCCTCTTACCCTTGGTGCAGGGCCAGCTGTGAACTGGCCCAGCTTGTCTGGTGAGGCAGCCTGCTTCTGCATGCCTTTCTTTGTCTTTGACCTCCTCTGTGATTATGGAGCATTACAGCTCCTTCAGGACGTGAGAGCTTGTCTTTCTGTTTACAAGCAGGTTAAATTGGTACTCTCTTTCTAGCTGAGGCTTATTGTGATAAATACCAAACCTTGTGAGATGCTGATGTGCGGAACTTGGATGGTTTTGGTGTACAGCAGCTCGGGCAGTGTGCTAACTATGCAGCAGAATGTCCTGGGTGGTAAAGTAGCATTGCTCTGCTCTTGCTGTGCTAAGGTATATGCTGCTTGGCAATACAGCTAGTCTTTTGCTAAAAATAGTTTTCTGTACCCAAACTAGCTTCTGTGTGGGTTGAGGAATATAAGGTGAGATGTCTTGAAAGATCTGCTTAGAAATGATCTCCATCCGCAACATGGAATTGGCCTTTCCAGGCATTCCTAGCTCACTTGGGTAATAGCTATTGCAAATTTTTAAAGTAATGTGCTTGCCATGCAGGTTTGATAATAAAGACTTTTTTTTTTTTTTTTTTTTTTTTAGTTTTTTGGACTTTGTTCTTAATTTACAATCATTCATGTTCTATTTGTGATTCTTACACGTCTAGTCAATTAAAATGAGAGGGCAATTCTTTCGTGTAAGTCAGAAATGAGAGTATACTAAAATTAACTAATAATGTGTTGAAAGAATTACTAAACTGTAAGGTGTTAGGCAGTTAAAATAGGAGTGCCAACCTTCAAGAAGAGAGGGGACTAGACTTGGTGGCAGTTGTTTGCAGCAGTTTAGAAGCAAAACCTGAACAGATCTGCCTGGGTTATTATGGTAATTGTAGGTCTATGATGATATCTGATGAGGTAAACACATGCATCTGCTTTTGTGATGCATTTGCACATGACTAAATTCTGGACTGGGAAATAATATAAAGATTTCTGAAGTAGGGGCAAGGCGGAGTATTAGCAGGTCCTGCAGTACAAGGAACATTACTGCTGTTAACATGTTTCCAACATAGTTTCTGCCAGTCTTTGGCACATGCCAGAACATTAGCCAACAGGCTGAGACAAATGAAAGGTTAAGACTGCTGGTCTGTACTGGATATACTGGTAAGGGAGTGAGCTCATCTGTGTTTCCCCACACCACAGTCATTACTCCCCAGCCATGTGCAATGCAGGAAGCCATGTCTTCATAATGGAGGAAGAAAAAACAAGAATTATGTTAGTGTAGAAAACATTGTGCTGAGAATCATAGAAATGAGACTTGAGAGAGGTCCACACTGTCATCTCTTCTACTTTCCTCCTAGTGCAGTATTGGTAGATGCTTATAGTGTTTTCTCTTTAGTGTTTGGACAAAGATACCACAAGCATCTTTGCTTCCTTAGAATGGTACAAAGCAGCTTTGGTATTGCCACCATCTTTTTCTGGTGTTTTATCTTGCTGCCTTTTTGACTTTAATAAATGTCAGTAATCAATAAGGGTGTGAAAAATGGTGCAAAGAGGCAACAGAATATGTTGCCTCAAGGAAAAGGTAATTTTTTAATTTATTTTTTGTGTCTGTAAATCAGGTCAGTTTCTATCCTGTTGCTGGTACCTTTCTAAATGCTGCAGCCAGTAGCCAGCTTAGTAAAAAGTAATTGTGGATAAAGACTATGCTGAAGAACTTCAAAGGGTTCTTCTTGCCTCCTTTCCTGCTGTCATTTCTACCTTGATACAGTCTCTTTAATCTATTGATCCTTATTATTTCTTTACAGAATTGTGATGTAGCTTTTTGTCAGTCTTGATACTTACACCATCAGGGTTATCCTCTGTGTCCTCCTCGCCAGCTTGCTCCAGTACTGACAGCAAGACTTAAAGACAGCACTCGGGGGAAATACATTTGTGAAGAGGATTCTTGGAGAGCTGCTTGCTAGAAGGCTGTATTTCTCTTTAGCTGACGGTCATTGTCATCTGATGTTTTAAATAGCATCCAGGACAGCCAGCTCCAGCACACTACAGGCATTTAGTTGGTATGTCATGTCAGCTTTTATCAGTAGTAAAGACCTTTAGAAAACATTTGTCATACTCCTGTCTCCTCTCAGCATAAATTTTTTTGGGGTGAAATGTCTTTTAATTTCACTTAACTTTATGGTCATATTAGTGTTTTTACCGATTTGTAAAAAGCAGCTGGTGAATGATGGGTATATATGATAAAATAAATTCTAAACCCCCTGCAGTTAATTATAACAGATGCATTTAAGTAACAGTAATGAAATGAAATGTAAATCAATTTATAAATGCATTAATGGATACTAACAACTTAATTTTCCTCAGTATTTTATTCTTCATGTTGAATGGCAGACAAGGTTAAATTAAATATCTCTTGCTACTATTTGTGTGTCAACTCTAATCCAGCTGTTGTTATTACCTTTAGGGTGCTTGACAGGTAGTGCTGACTCATGTGCTTGGGTTCGGATTACAGCTAATCAGACCTAAGTGCATGGAAAACTTAATTTTGCCAACAAAGATGACACAGTGAAACATTCAGGACAAGTGATGGCATCATCCTTCTCTGTATGTATTTGTCGTGAGAGTGTTGAAGGAGGCTGTGTAGGAGGTGAAACTAGTGAGGCTAAAGTAAGGTTTTAAATTTATGCTGGTTTTTCTTCTGACCTGTATTGGAAACTGTGTTTAGTTCAGGAATTTACCACACTAAAACTATTTTCAAAGCACTAGACATTGATAAGCTTCCTTAAACAGATTGCACTTCAGAAATTTACACTGTTTTACTTGGCAATGGTACAGAAAGTGTTGCTCTTAAGAGCAATACATATGATATTAATAGAAATTAGAGTACTGTATTATGGTACTAAGGTGCCTTCATAGCTGAAAGTTTGTCCACAAAAGTTGGTGATACTACCAGTTCAGGCGTAGCTTTAAATCGGAGGGATATATGAGTGTTCTGGGTAACTGAATTGTTTGTGTTTATTCAACTCTAAGTTAAATTAGCTTGTCCTCCTTCCATAGGCAAAGTGCAACAGGAAAGCTGAATGAATCTGTCATAATATATATCACTTACTTGAAGCCTATTACTGAAAAAATGCGTAACTGTGTACTAAATGACTGATCCTGCCTGATGAACTGTTTGTAAGGAGAGTTTCTCTGTAGATCTAGAAGATGAATTACCTTACAGAACAGTCATTGAGTTAATGTTAAATATGTGGTCTGCTGATTGTACTTGGCTGTCCTAGATTTACAATTTGTTTCTGTTCTGTAAAAGTTATATTGATCTTCTGTACCTTTCATGTATGTTTAACTTGTGTGATTAAGTATAATAAACCAAGATATAGTTCTACTTCAGCCACCATACAACCTTTAACTTTGCCTTTTAAGTGACTCTAAACAAAGCCTTATATTATGAAATATACATTACCTTTAAGCAAGGAGGAAAATGGATTAATTTGAATGTACATGGTGGAACATAATTGTTGATGTAGTGTGCATGTGCAAATGCAGGTGTAAGAACCAGTGTTCTGTACAACTGGATAATTATTTAGGAACTTATTGGGTGGCAGGATGTAACGTGCTTTCGTTTGGAAAAAAATCTGTTCTATGTTTTCTGTGTTTTCTTTCTTTATTCCTTTTGTATTCCTCTGTTTCCGAATGTTCTCTTTTCTGTTATCTACACTTGCTTCACTGTAACAATATCTACATCTCATTTCATCCATTCGAATGGTGTGAGCAGATCTTCTTTTTTATTTTTTTATTTATTTTTAACTGAACTCGTGTTACTGAATCTGGTTTGGAAGTGTCCAGGATCTGCTGCTGCTTGAGGACTGAATGGGCCTCCGTGTGGCTGGTTCTGAGCCTTTACACTTTTTCCTTTAAAGGTGTCACCCTAACTGTGAATGTATGTAGCAATGGATGAGCTGCCCGCATCTTGATACCATGGCTCTGAGACATCTAGACTGCCTGGTTTTTATTAATGCATTGTGTTAAATGTAATAGTTAACAGCCTAATGGCTAATTTTACAGCTGCTGATAGATGAACTGGCAATTGCAGCAAAGCCAATAGCACTTCCCTCCCTTGAAGGAGTGTTAAAGAAAAATAATGCTAAAATTTAGGTGCTTATTAATTAATAGTTGTTAGCAGGGACTGTGAACTGGACAGGACTTTTTCTTGCCCAGGGCAGAAAGTAATGGAGTGATGGTTCTGCTGTACTGCTGAAGAAACTTGGGAAGTCAGGTGTGTCTCTTGTTTATAACTTCTGTGCCTGCCCTACAGTCTAAAGGGAATGCTGGCTGTGATAATAACATGCATTGAGCTGGGCTGAGGAAGTGTTCTTGTGCTGAGGTAGATACAGGCTGCATTACTATGCCATAGTAGTTTGTTCCATCTCATTTCTCCCCTCCAGCACCTTTATGTTGTCGATAGTTCTGCTCTGTGATAATCATGCCATCTGCTACAGTGCTGATGTAGTAGTAGAAGACTTTTCTGTCAGGGTTGAATTAAGTGTAACTGTGTCAGTCAGAGTTACTTGAGTTTCAGTGGACTCTACTGTCTTCATCTGCAGCTGTGAAGTTTAGTCTGGCCTTTTTATCAGGAGCGGAGCTAGCATTTAAAAGAAACATTCTCCTATTTTGAGTAAAACCTGTAGAAACATTGAGTCCTGGGAGGCTGTTGGTTTGATCACCAGGATACAGTGGCAGAAAGAAACAATTATGTGGGAATTGCCTTGTCAGTGCACAGCAACCATAACAGAATTATTTTCCTGCTGCAGAAACCTGGAAAGTTAATAACTGTAGTAACTATGTGACTTTCTCAGCAGGGGTTGTATTTTAGGTAAGTGAGTAACTTGTTAGCTCTGCAGATGTTTCAGTAATGTCTAGGTTTGGTCACTTTGAAGATGATGCCTCTCACCAACTGGGTACAAATGTAAAACTGTACTGAAAGAGGGGCATAAGAAGCTCTTTGTATCTTGATAACAGAATTGTTATTCCTGTACAAACTTCCTGTGGGTAAAACTGGAAATAACTTGGTGTTAAAACAGTTCTGCATTTGGTAGGGGAGTTGGGGCTTTCTGTGTCATGAAATACTTTGTCGCCTTTAAATAACATATTACATTGCAGAGATGAAAGCCTTTGGCCAGCATCTTCACCATGAAATGGGCTTACTGAGAGCATGTGTGTGGGAAGAAGGACAAACTGAAGTTACTGCAGCATTTTGAGAGTTGAGGTTTATTTATTTGGAAAAGCTGCTAAACCCTGCTTATGGTGCAGCCCTGTGTAGCTAATTTTTCTTACAAGGTGACTTACTTTTGTGATGCTTTGACTAGCAGCTAGTACTACACTGCAGTTTGGATACAGAAAATGAATCCAATGTGATGGACTAATGCTCCCTGTAGGCAAATGGAATCTCTTCTTGCATAGGGGCCTGGGAACCTTTGTGAGTTTGTATGCAAAAAGTGTGAACTGGAATCAAATGTGCTAAAAGTCTGAACAATAAGTTTGAGAGGTTTTACTTCATAAAATTCATAAGCCAAAACTATGTATAAGGTGCTCCCACTTTCCCCTGAAGTGGAGCTGTGTAGCATGTCATTTTGAAGCCCATGGTTCTGCTTTATTCCTCACTTGCTTCTGGGAAGATTTGGGGCATGTTTTCAGCAATTTGCCATCACTTTGGACTTGCTTTGTTTGATCAGGTCTTTAGATTCTGCATCTTGAGGTCTGTAATCTAGTAACTGCTTCTTATAGTAGCCTACAGTACAAACCTCAGAAAACGTTTTAGCTGGCTGAGAGGAGGATATTGCCACCCAATTTGTCCCAGATCCTTTATCCTTTAGAATCTATTTGAATATACTTTAAGAAAAGATTGTAACTGTAAAAGACTTGTTGCAGTTGAAAAGCTATGTAAAGTTATCAATTACATCTTGGGCTTGAATGTTCCTTTGTGTGTCCAGTGTTTTAATTTAACAGCTCCTGATGAGAAGAGCTGCACCTCTTGTAACTTTAGCTCTTTCTTGTGACTTAGGGATAGCTTCTCTTTTGTATTCTTGGTCTACTTTTTTTTCTATGTTGTATTATTTGTAATCATGATGCTTTCCAAGTAGTTTCTAATTATCTATTTCTAGACATCCCTCTTTTCTCAGAAGAGGCAAGTAAAGATGAATGAGCATTAGCATGCATAGGATTTTAAATAGATTTTTAATATGTAGTTCTCTAAAAGCTTGAGAAAAATGTCAGAGTGCGCATTTTATGAAGTCTCATCTATTAGTGCAGGAAAATACAGGCTGATAGTCAGCCCTGGAAAAGTGGAATCAGCAGTCTATGGCTTTTGCTGCGTTAATTGAGGCTGGTAGATGAGAGTTTGTTGGATGTTCCAGACAAAAGTTTCAGTGTAGAAGAGATGTGATTATTTTGTCTTTCCTAATAGTCCTGAACTTGCCCCAGATTCTTGCTTTAAGTCCAGTAAGTGATCATTTTCAACAACAAGCTGGAAGTACAGTCTTCAGGACAAGCTCTGGAGTCATGTGTCTTGGTTTCAGGCCATTGTGATTATTAAATGATCCTGGTTAGAGTTATTTTCTGTCAGATCATCCTTGAGAACAGTTAATTAAAACCTTTCAGCCTTTTCTCCCTCTGTTCTTCTCCCAGTGCTTGTATTTTGAAAGCTTTCATGGTGACCATGAGCAGTTTGCTGTTTATTGGCAGGGAGTGGAGAGTGCTGAGTTGGAGTTGTGGAGCAGGGAGTGCTTCCTACAGGTCACTGTAACTTCACACCAAGAGCTTGCTTTGCTGAAAATGATCAGTGTGATTGTGGGTATTTTGGGGGGGGGGGGGGGCAGAGGGAGTTCCTCCGTGTTGACAAGTGAAAGCATTTAACTTGCTGTAATTTGCAGATAATTCATATAAAAGTGTAAGTAGAAGTAGTGTATATTGATTTATAGCTGCAGAAAAGTGTATTATTCTGGTCTGTCCCCTTTGCACTCCGCTGACTGGTTTCCTTCCCCACTTCATAGGGAACATGGTATTACTTAATAACTTCAGGCTGACTCTGTGATACACACTCTGCTTTCCAAGTCTCAAGTAGCTGTTGGCTCAGCTTTGGCACTTGCAAAGGCTGTTTATTGCGAGTGTGTTGTCAGATGGGAACGGTTATTTGGCAGCTAATGGCAGTAACCCTCATTCCAAATCCTGGGCTTTGGCAGCCAAGCACCTGAAGTTTGAGTTTTAAGCCTAGGACCTATACAAATGCATATCAGAAAGCTCCTAGTTTTATCTTTTGTATTCCCTCCTTAGTACTTTCTCCTCCATAGATAGGTAAGAGCTGGGACAAGCAAACAGCGTTTCTGCACAGTGGCACCTCTGCATTAGACAAGGCTGCAGTAGAAGTGAATCCAGTCACTTAACCAAAAAACTCACTCTGAAGTGTTGTGCCCTTTGCCATGAAGTAGTGTGTAGTTGGAAGGTGTATATTTAAAAAATAGGGAAGGGAAAAAGAAGTTGGTGGACCTTAATGGCAAATAAAACGTGTAGAGGTGTGTGTGGGGAGGGGTGGGGGTATTGCATGTCCCTGCATGTGTAAATATGGGTGCTTGGAATG